>CAKAOH010037972.1:22293-51558 GCA_916701665.1 Sebastiscus tertius
AGTATATATATACATATATGTATATATATATTTATATATGTATATATGTATATATATTTATATATATATTTATATATATGTATATATGTATATATGTGTATATATGTATATATATACATATATATGTATATATATACATATATGTATATATGTATATATACATATATGTATCTATCTATATATATATCTATATACATATAGATATATATATATGTATAAAAAAACAACAAAGCATTCAAATACTGATTTGGAGGTTGATTACCATGGTAATGGTCGAAGCCTCGAAGCATTCTGGTCACCCGTACTCACAAGGGTCAAACCAGTAAATTACAGATTAGGAGGATACGAACCACAGAAACAATCGGCACTGATTGTCTTCACAACATCTTTTTATGAATCACTTTTACATCCCATATAACAAGTTTCACATGGAACAAAGAGTGTGTTTGTGTGGGACAATGTGAGACACGTGACCAAGGCTGAGAGGTAGTCTGACATTTTGATATAATGTCTATCTAACTTAAACTTGAACTAACTTAACAATAAACATTTCTATTCTGTCCCTTACCTCGTAACATCTCTATGCTTTGCCCGAATGCATCCAGAGATCGGCACATCTCCTTTTGAGCCAAACGTTTCTTGTGAGACTCACATGTGCAGTGTTGCTTCATGTCGTATTCCCCTCCCTCCCCCCACCAGTATGAAATTGAAAAATAACTGGCGAATTTCCCAAAAAACTCTAAAAATCGCACCTTCCATCGGTTTCCCCCACTTGTAAGTAGTCTTGTAGGTGCATTTATTTTTCTCTGTGATAGTTTCTATCATATTCGGCCTAAATCTGCATAGTTTGTGAGTTGTGAATATGTGGAACAACAACAACTGGGATAAAACTGCTGTGCAGTCCCTTGTAAAGTGGGACACCTGGTCACCCTAACAATCCAGTGAAACACATTAACAGTTTTTGTGTTTGGACCCTTTGACATCCAAACAGCAGGACCTGAGAGGAATGTAGCACGGCCTTAGTGGATTTATGATAAGTCACATGACTACCAGTGAGAAGGAAGCAGCACAGCTGGCCTATTCTCTTTCACAGCTCATCTCACCCAGATCCCCCAGGTCATGAACAACAGTTGAAAACCATAGATATATGATTTGAGGAACAGGAAGTGAATGTTTTATAACTGACACTACAATAACCTCCTATGGGCTCTCAGTTATCTCCTTTGAATGTCTCAATAAGCAGCTGCTGACACTTACCTGCGTTGTTGTTTCCTCTGGAGGTAAGTGAACTGTCATCTTCAACACCCCTTTATCCAAATGGATCTGATGCCCCTCTTTCACCAAAACATTTTTCTGATCTGTGAGAAATAAAGAAATAAAAACATTCAACCCCTCTCAGTAGAGAAGTGTGTGACAACAACTTGACTTGTTTTAATGAAGTGCAGTCAGCTCGGGTCTAGTTTCTCGGGCCGGACTCACCCTCCTCTCGGCGGAAGCGCAGCAGCGCGGTCCTGCTGCCAGGCTCGTACTCAACCTCACAGTCGCCTCCGTTAGATTTCTTACTTTGGAAATATTTCACTAGTTTGTTTTTTAATCTTGGCACGATGTTTTCTTCGAGCTCGACGAGCAGAACATACGAATAGACGTCCGCCATCGTGGCTGGCCCAACACCCTCTGACACACTCTGACTCTACTTTCACTTTTGATTCTCAGGAAATGACTCGAGACGGAAACGGAGAGGGTGAGGGACTGCTGGCTGGGTTTCAACGTTGTTGTTGAGGACAGCCATGAAGTGTTGACGCAGACTGGGACACAGCCGAAGACAGGACACAGCCGAAGACAGGACGCAGCTAAAGACAGGACACAGCTAGAGACAGGACACAGCTAAAGACAGGACACAGCTAGAGACAGGACACAGCTAAAGACAGGACACAGCTAGAGACAGGACACAGCTAAAGACAGCTGAAAACAGGACACAGCTATCCAGTGGTTGTGTGACAGAGAAGTGAAATTAAACTAAAACTTGGCTAACAGACTACAGTTTGAAGAGACCCCCACCCTGTCTCTCTGTCTCACTGTTTCACTTTCTGCTTCTCCTCGGGACTTCCCAGAGAGGTGGGTGAGTATTATCTCATCATATCACTTTATTTAGTCTTTTACATTAGCTGAATGTCATATTAGCGTCGAAATACACGTTAGACTTCAACTACTAAGAACTTAACTAGACTTAAAGTAACACAACGCTCTGTGTTTTGTTGTCTCGTGAGCACCGTGCGTCAGGTAGCTCGCGCTGACAACGTTACTCGTTAACAACCGGGTTACACATATAAAATGGCGGCTTAATGAATCCAGAGCTAACTCAACTATGTAGATAAGTCAAGATAAGGTTGTGAACAGTGAAACGGAGAATGTGAACTATATGTCTTTTACACCGTCAGTGTCGCTGTGTCGATGAGGAAGCTGCCCACATTAAAGCTGCAGTAGGCACAATGTTTCCACAATAACCTTTCAGCATGTTGGAACTCAAGTGTTCTGAGAGGAAACTACACTACTGCTCTCAGTGTTGACAGATCTCTCCAGAGAAACAAGCAACCAGCAACCAGGTCTATAGAAACAATCCCAAAAGAAACACCCCCTCCCCCACCCCCCACAAAAAAACAAACCAAAACCCAAACCTCAATATGACACAATATGAGAGAGAGGCAGCCACTTGATCACTTCATATATAGCCTGTGTATGAATTTATTTTGGATTGCATGCATTTCATTTCATTTTATCATCCATTTTTAACTTTAACACTTTTCTTGTCAACTAAACTTAAAGTAGTAGAACATTTTGTTTCATTTTTAGCTTGTAACTTTATACTTAAAGAAGTTGAATGTTTCATGTCATTTTTCCATCCATTTTTAACTTTTAATTTTACATTTTTCTTGTCATCTAAACTAAAACAAATTGAACATTTCATTTCATTTTTGCATTTTTGCAAAGGCCGTGACTCCAGTGTCGGTAAGCCTCTTTAAAGAGAACAGTGCTGTGTTTCTTTTATGTTTTTCAGTGTTAACATGTTGAACCAGATCAGCATGATGATTTCACACTTACAATTATGACAAACTGCCTTCGAATCGTTGGAGAGAGACGGTAGCAAGCCCAAATACACGTAACTACACAACTACAATTTAGAAACAAGCCCAAAAAAACGCAACCTACGACTACCAATATTTTAAGCAACTTTTCAGGAAAGAAACCTAAAGTCGCTTAAAATAAGCAGACTTGGCAACTCTGTCTGCTCCTCCTCATTGCTCTGTTTTCAGGCTTTAAAAAATCTAGCAAGCGACAGGAAACTTTGACCAATCACAAGTCATTTCAGAGAGAGCGTTCCTATTGGCTGTGCTCCGGCTGGTGGGCAGTGCTTAGTATTTCCTCAACTGATGTCAACCTGGCAAACCTTCTCATTTTACAGCTAAACAGTACACTACAAGATGATTTTGAGAACATTTGAGGCGAAAAATAGTCAATCCAGTAACAGAATATTGTTATATATTCAATCAGCGCTGCCTAGTTTCACCGTTTGGTCGGAGTTATTTGAGTGATTGACAGCTGCTCAGAGACGGCAAGGCTCCAGCTCAGCTCTGATTGGATATTTTCCTCCGGTCTGTGAAATCTTGCAGATGCCGTTAGGAGCACCGGAGGACACAGAGGAACATGATTTTGTTCATATTACCTGTCTCATGCGCTACTGTCAGAATATAGCAACCGTTTTATAAAAATAACTTTTTTAATCATATTTGCTTCATAACTACCCACTGCTGCTTTAAGGAGGCGAACGTTAGATGTCAGTATGCTAATACAGGAAAGTAAACTTGATTTTTAAGTGCAGTGCAATGGAGGAGCAGCTCATTGAGGCAACTGCAGGAACACCTCAGAAAACATAGTATTGAATAATTGTTTTGCTTTCTCTTTGTAAAGGTTCCAAATTTTACATTTTACAAAAAAGTAAAGCATACTAACTTTCTAGTTGCCAAGCAGTACACTAAGCATATTCCTTTATATAGTATTATGTAAAAATTATACATTTTACAAAAAAGTAAAGCATAATAGCTTTCTTGTATACTTATTTCTAAGCAGTATGCTAAGCATATTCCTTTATATAGTTTTATGGGATAGGAGCACATTCAGCTCCTGTCTTTTTGAGAGGTGATTGATTATTGAATGAGATAACCATTGGATACTGTCTGTGTCTCCCTCTACTGGAGGGAAAGGAAATCAGCACTTATCTGTGAGGGAAAGAAGTACACTGTGGATCCCCTGCAGGCTATTAAAGCTGCAGTGGGCAAGATTGGAGCAAATATGATTTAAAAAAGTTATTTTTATAAAATGGTCAGTATATCCTGACAGTAGTGCATGAGACAGGTAATCTGAAAAAATCATGTGCTACGATCATATGTCTTACACATTCAGCTCAACATATTTATTGAGCATGTAAAGACATTGTCAGTCATTCATTCGTGTATGCATAGTGTTTGAGGTGTTCTAACGCTGTGTATCACATATATTAACCAAACACTGGTGTTATTGTATGATTTACTCACACTATGTTTTTTCATAGCTCTGTTTAGGAACCATGACCAGTAAACTCGATATTCCTCTTCATGGGACATCACTCAACATTGTGAGACAATGTGGACCTGCTCTGAGTGATGTCCTTCAAAGCAAGTTTGGATGTGTGGCCACCATCGATGGTGTGAATTTTGAAAGAGAACCGAGCAGTGCGCAGCAGATGAGGCCAACTGTTGTCCAAGAGAGGAGGTGTGATGCTACGCTGCATGGAGGTGTTCAGGTGTCTGTGTGGAAGGCCGATCTCACCAGTTTCCAGGTGGATGCTGTTGTGAATGCCGCTAATGCCCGCCTTCAGCATTATGGCGGCCTTGCTCTAGCTCTGTCCAATGCTGGCGGTCCACAAATCCAAAGAGAGAGTGATGATTACATCAACAAGCGCGGTGAATTGAAAACAGGAGATGCACTTGTCTTTGATGCTGGGTCCCTACCATGCAAGAAGATAATTCATGCTGTGGGCCCATACCTATCAAAACATCCCTCTAACTCTGATGTTTTGGGGGCGGAACAGCTGTTGCAGAGGGCCATCATGAGCATTCTTGATAGAGTTAAGGAGCACCGTCTGCAGTCTGTTGCCATTCCTGCTATAAGCTCCGGTCTGTTCCACTATCCCCTGCCAGAATGTGCCAACACCATAGTGAAAGCTGTGAAACGCTACTGTGAAAGCTCCTCCTCCTACTCTTCAGGACATCTTCCCAAAGAGATCCTCCTTGTGAACAATGACGAGCCTACGGTCAAAGAAATGGAGAGGGCCTGCCGTCAGATGTTGGCCGCCAGTAAAAGCATAAGTGATGCCAAAACCTCAACACCGACTGTCCAGCTTATAAATGTCCATCTGACACTGAAGAGGGGTAAAATTGAGGAACAGCAGGTAAGAATCTGTAAAGTTTCTGCATTAATTAGTTAATTGATTTATTTAATTATTTTACACATTTACAGGAACAGTGTGTAACATTTTTGGGGATCTATTAGCAGAAATGGAATATAATATTCACAACTATGTTTTCTTTAAGTGCATAATCACCTGAAACTAACAATCGTTGTGTTTTCGTTAACTTCAGCCTAGTTCACACTACACAACTTTAGCCCTGATTTTTCGCTCCCTGACAGTTTTTGGAGCTCACCGACAAAAGCCCCAGATCAGAACAAATCTGCGTTGGCTCACCGCTCACACATTGGTGCTCTTAGGGTCATGTGTGAACTACTCAAAGACGCTCGCCGAGAGGCCTGCATGCCTCGCAGACACATACCAGATATCTAGCATGGTAATTATCTGAACCTGTTGGGGACTCCGGCTATGAGCTACAGCCAATAAGAGCTCCAGACACGGGTTGAGGGGAAATCTGGGGCAGGAGGGGTCGCCTTTAACAATAAGAACCTACTTTATGTGCTGCATTCGCAACACGGAGCAAAGTTGTTGTTGCACCTAGAGGAATAAAAAGTAAAAAAGAGTGTTGAAACTGGTGGAAACAGGCTATTTTGTGTAACACGTGCCAACAACAGCATCAGCAGTGTGTCTCGCGTATGATGCATACGTCATTTACCGTGTATTTCTCGCCTGTGCTTCTGTGACTAAACGTAGTTTGGAGACCTCATCAGGGATTCCTCCTGGTGAAAGATCTTGAGGTGTGTGACCCCCTGTCACCGGTCAGTCATGTAGTGTGAAAACCACAATGACATAAAGACTCCTGATTACAAGACAGCAAGTTGTGTAGTGTGAACTGTACAGCGATCTGATGACTTTGAAAGTCGTGTAGTGTGAACTTGGCTTTAGAATGAGCCCTTCATATCTACATAGGGAGCGGGTCCTCTTCACAGAGTCCGCCTTGTTGCTCCGTCATGTTCCTACAGTAGCCCAGAACGGACAAAGAAAACACAGGCTCTAGAGAGAGCCTTTTGCGTTTTTACGTTACCTGAAAGCCATCGTAATTCTCCAGCACGCTTGCAAAACTGTGGTGACGTGAGCCGCAGAGGGCCAAACCGTGCTACCGCCAGCTGCTGTCTCACTTCCGTTGCTCCAAATTTGTTATTATGGTAAGGAGGGCCTCTGAGCGAGGTTAACGGCGTTACCACGGTTGCACTTGGTGGCTCACGTTACCACAGTCTTGGAGAGGGAGGAGTGAGCGTAGGGGTGCTCATTTGGTTGCAATCTGCAACCACCCTGCTAGGTGCCACCAAATCCTACACACTGTCCCTTTAATGTGGATGGCTGCTTGTATAACAAAAATATTTGTATGTATTTTTAATATTTTCAAGAATACTTAAACTTTTACTTCACTTATCTTCACAGACATGCACTTAGTCTGGTCCATAGTTGGAGTCACATGTAAAGAACAACAGTAGCTAAGCTTCTCTAACATTTAAAGAAAAATATTAAAGTCACAGTATGTACGTAGTACTTGTCACAAACTGCATATTTGCATTTTCATGTACCAACTATGTTTTCTCTCAGACAGATGTCATCGTAAACACAGCATCACCAGGCCTGGACTTGAGCAGTGGTCAAATCTCCAAAGCCTTACTGCAGAAAGCTGGTAAAGAAATGCAACGAGAAATTAAAAATGCTCCTCAGAAAGGACTCATCACCACGAAACCCTACAGGCTGCCATGTAAAGAGGTGTATCATACTCGTTGCACTGCAAAGGGGATCGACGGAGCACGGCAGGTACAGTATGACTTCAACTGTTATGGGGCGTTTCAGTAAAGGGATAATACATTATGTTTTTGTAATTTTGTTCATAGTCTGATATATGCAAAACTGTAAATAGATTAAATATGTGACATCTCAAAAACATATTCTATCAAAGAGTTCATTTGTTTAGATCTGTCTTCTTGATCAAGAGAGCACACATTCCAAGTAGTGAGAGACAGCACAACTGAAAGCCTAGAATGCACACTGTTAATAAAGCACATTTCTATGTATAAAGTGTTTATGTTGAACTTTAATAAGAGCTTGACTTTGTCTATTTGTCCACTGATTCCTTCATTACAGATTCTTTTCAAATCCGTATTGGATTGTTTATGGCATGCAGCCGCAAGTGGCCACAAGTCAATCACCTTTCCTGCCATCGGCACAGGAAACCTCGGGTTCGATAAAAAAGAAGCTGCCGAGATCATGTCGAATGCAGTGGCCGACTTCGCCCAAAAGGTCCAAAAGAAGATGGATGTTTACTTCGTCATATATCCTTCTGACAACGACACATTTAAGGTTGTATTGCAAAAATGCTGTCATGATGTTGGAATAATATTGCGCTCCCTTTTGGGGGAAAGAACGTTGCTGTTACAGGAGAGAAAATACTGGAAAGCTGTTGTGTAGCGGGTTAACCGAGGCTTTCACACTGAGATCTGAGGCTCATATGATACGTTAATATTCACTGTCAGTGTGCTAAATGGCTAAATGCTGCTGGTGACAGTGACTAGCATGGCTAGCTAACGTTAGCTTGAGTGGGAGGCTGCTGCAGTAATACAGTCACACATTAATGTTATAGAAGCATCAGCCTGTAGATCAGTTGGTTATTAACACGTTGGTTATTTACAGACAACACTTAGCCTAACGAGATTCAATCAGATACGTAGAGAAGTCTGGATCAGTAATATCCTCCACTGTGTTGGACAGTGGAAGACTGAAGGGACATGGAGGTGATCAACCTTCATTTATTAAGGTATTGCCAATGCTCAGGTTCAGGCAAGGTCGCAAAATAATAATTAGACATGTGTATAAAACAAATGTTTGTATAACAAGATGAATGCATACAAATTTGTCAAAATTACAATCCAAACATATGTCAGCTTACATTAAAGTCTTTGGGATCTTCGGTTTTTGTATTCCCCAAAAGGGGGCGCGGCTTTGACATTTTGGGAATATGTGCTGGTCTGATGTATAGGACATGGGCCAAACTGAAAAGTCAAAGTACACAGATGGTTTCTGTCATTTTAGGTAGTTCTCATCACGCTCATTTTTTGTAAGTTTGGTTTTAATAAGTTATTTGAAGCTATAAAAAGGGGGTGAGACGTCATGACTGGCAGGTGTGAGTCTCTCTCGCCAACAAGCTGCGGCCGTGCTCGGCTCGTGATTGGTTCGGACGCTTCCTATACTTGCTGATAATTGTTGACTGGGTTTCAGCTCAGTTGCTTATAAATGCTCTCTAACTTAATAACTCGAGGAAATGCAATTTATGCTCTGTGGATGTGTCTCATTCAGGCTTTTGAGGAACAAATGAGATATCTCCAGAAACAAGCATCTCAACCCAGCTTCAGACATGGTAACACAATATTTCAGTTAGCATTAAAGTACTGCGATGCAGAACACTAGTTTTCATTCAAGAAACAACTAAATTTGCATTCTCCTAGTAGTGACATCCATGTCTGCATACTGTATGATTTGTCTTTTTTTGCAGAGGTTACCGTAGAAACCAGTAAAGCTAAAGTAGGATAGCTATTGTAAAAAAAATAATCCCAGCATAGTGGGAATGCATGTTTGGCTGAAATTCTGTGAAAAATAACCGTGATCTTAAATTGCAGCAGTGGACATGATGATTTCTTCTCTGTCAGCATTTGAGCACAGAGATGACGTCCGTGGTGGCGGCAGCAGTGGCGCTCCCACTCCACAGATCAGCCTGAACGGGCCCTCTGAAGAAACAACACGCGAGGCTGAACGATGGCTCAGCAGGCTTCTCTTCAACTCCTCCGGCATTGTCACTATCTGCAACAACTTCGTCCAGCACTTCGGCGAGCAAGAGCATCTGCAGCTGTCCCGTCTAATCAAAAAGGGCGTGTTCATCGAGGAGTTCTTTGTGAAAGGTCGCGCGGGCATAATTGTAAACGGTTCAGATGAAGATGTTGCAGTTGCTGGGTTGCAGGTGGAGGCCATGCTCTGCAACATCCAGAGGGAGTTTTCCACAGAGGAGGAACGCACCATGCTTCATGCTGTGTTGACTAACAACGTGTCCTTTGAAAGAAAGACAGTTGACGATTCAAGCCCAGAGTTCTTTGAGAGATCATCTGTCTTCATAGAGCACGGACTGAGGATGTTGAAGGTACAGTGTGTGTAAATGCAACATGTGTGATGTGGTTGTGGGAAACTGAAGTTTTGTTTGCTTGACCAGTGATATATTCATTTTTTAGGTGGACAGAGTGGAGAACCCTACACTGAAGACGCTCTTTGACCTCAAGAAAAACCAGCTCCGCTGCTCCACTCCTCGAAAAATGTTCCAGCGCATACCTGCACAGTTCTGTGAGATGGTCAGCCATATTGGATTCCATGCAGAGTACACACCACCTGATGGTATGATAATGCTTCTACAAATAGCATTTGATAATATGCAAATAATAATGATGATGATCATTTTCCAGGGTGTTGA
The DNA here is from genome assembly GCA_916701665.1 of Sebastiscus tertius. NCBI lineage: Eukaryota > Metazoa > Chordata > Actinopteri > Perciformes > Sebastidae > Sebastiscus > Sebastiscus tertius. Next base: position 32,268 of record CAKAOH010037972.1, read on the forward strand.
ATGACAGCCTTACAGATAGAGAAACTCAAAGTCAGAAAAGGGATGATATAATATAGAAACAATACAGTTATTTTTTCTTTTGTGTCTCCCTCTGTTTACAGAGCCAGCATACGGAGAGGGCATCTACTTTGCCGGTGAAATCGAGAAGGCCATGGAGGTGTGGAAGGTGCAGAAGGAGCAAATGGAGGAGTATGTGTACTTGGTGGAGGCCGAGGTGCTGACAGGAAACTCCACCCCTGGTACACCAGGTCTCATTCTGCCTCCTGCTGTGGGGATAGAGCCACACGTTGTGTACGACAGTGTGAACGGAGGGCCTGATATCTCTGTCATATTTAGTGGTTACCAAGCTCTGCCCAAGTACATCATCACCTGTAGGATGATGATGTAGGAGGGATTTCTTCACTGTGTCCTCTGGGTTCATTGTGTCGTACGGAACAAATTCAAACATAAGAATGCTATCAGGACTAGAGGAAACTGGAACAGGAAGTTAGATTATTCTAAAACAAGCTGAAGTACATTCTTGATTAATGTCTTTGCTATTAGAAAGAAATGACTGTTTGCATCACTCCTTGAAATCATATAATGGAGACTATTACCACAGTACCAGCTTATAATCAGCTTGAGAAAGACGTGTATTAGTTTTGAGTTGCTTATTTTTTTTCATTATAAGTTTGTTTCTTTCGGTTGATAAGCACCTATTACACATAGCAGCACAATCATTTGTATGTAAATCAAAGATTCCGCTTTAAAAATGCACTTAAAGCAACAACATCATGCTTTTAACACTGGATGTCATTTGTTTAGAGCAGTCATTACCAAAGACTGGGTCGGGACCCAGAGGTGGGTCGCAGGAGATTTTATTAGGGTCGCCAAAGAAGTTTACAGAATTTCTCCCAGTCTTTTTAGATTTATATCTGCAGTACACCTCTGAGCCACACGGGGGAGCCTGGATGTTGGCATGATTGTTCTGATAATTGTAGCCTACTTATAACATTGTATGTAATTAAGGCTGTCAAAGTGAACGCAGTAATAACGTGCGAACGTAAATTTGTTTTAACGCTACTAATTTCTTTAACGCATTAATGCAACTTGTGATTTTTAGGTTGTAACGGGCTCAGTTTTAAAGCTAGAGAGGATGAGAGGATACTGGCATCATAGTAAACTAGAAAACAGAAGGAATCCATTGGTACCAAACTAGCTAGTCGGGAACGAGGTTAAATAACGCTCCAAACTTGCCCTAAATTTTGACGAGGAAAAACTGTCATGGCCATTTTCAAAGGGGTCCCTTGACCTCTGACCTCCAGATATGTGAATGTAAATGGGTTCTCTGGGTACCTACGAGTCTCCCCTTTACAGACATGCCCACTTTATGATAATCACATGCAGTTTGGGGCAAGTCATAGTCAAGTCAGCTATTTTATGCTAAATGCAGTACCTGTGAGGGTTTCTGGACAATATCTGTCATTGCTTTAATTTGCTAGTTGATTTGTAATAATAAATAAATAAATACACACATTTGCATAAAGCAGCATATTTGTCCACTCCCATGTTGATAAAGATAATTAAATACTTGACCAATCTCCCTTTAAGGTACATTTTGAACAGATAAAAAATGTGTGATTAATTGTTATTAACTATGGACAATCATGCGATTAATCCCAATTTAGTATTTTAATTGATTGACAGCCATAAATCTAATATGAAATGTTAGTGTACATTGTGTTTATTTACTGATGAGAGGAAACAGCCTGTTAACTCTGCATAAATGTGTATTGTTTAACCGATGAGAGGAAATGAAAAGAATGAGATAGCCTGTTAACTCCGTCTGAATGCATTTATCTGTAAGTATTTGACATTTGTTTTATGTTCTCAGTAACACATACATAAAACAAAGTTATATCTCTTTAACATGGCTGCTTTACCTGTTCAACATAATATAAGGTGATTTGAAAATGGCAGTAAAAATGGCTACGAACGTTCATTTTTACACACAAATTGGCTCTCCTCAGGATTTATAGATCAGGCCTATCGTAGATTGGGTAACAATGGTTTGTTCTTTTTATAAAGTGGGTCCCCAGAAAAAAGGTTTGAGAAACACTGGTTTAGAAGCACCACTTGATACCACAGACATAAAACTGATTTCTTTTTGTGTAGACGCAGGCTAATATAACCTTTCATATAACAGATAAAAAGCTTTGGCTACAAGCATGATTGTATAGTAATCTAACTGGGATGGAGCACATGGGGGAGCTGGTTAAGAGTGTCTCATGCTGAAATCAAAATTAAACTATGTTAAAAAAAAAAAAAGTTTGATTCATCGTATTCTTTTTTCCAACAGTTTCTTTGGACACCTAACTTTAAGTCTGACCTCTAAGAATATGGAAACACAGGCCGTGGCTTCTAATACTTGTGCAGCCTTGTTTACTCATCATTTCTAATCGAAGGTCCTTTCATGAAGCTCAACAACTAAACCTCATCAGCAACATGGATTTAATGAAATTAAATACAATTTACATTTTACAAACATGTACACGTATAACGGTAATCAAAATGAAATGCATCTATTAATAGAAAGCTTTTATACAGGACATATGAAAGACATAAAGGGAAGTCTCTCATATTAATGATACAATATCACAACTGTTGGAAATCACAGTCTATTGAGCATTAAAGGTCATCCTTGACCTCGAAAATAATTTGACAAATATTAGCTCAGGGTCCATTTAGTAGCTTTTACTGGAGCTTTCAGCTGCATCTCAGCCATCAGTGGATGACTCACTCAGTTGTCATGGAGACCTTGGTGGACCTTGAGTCAAGTCTTGTTTCTGCAGGTAGAACTTGTTGATGTAAATTGTTTTCACTGTATTTTATCAGCGCTCCATAAATAGTAAATACCTCTCTTTTCACAATGTAAACAAGCATTAGAGATACATTGGAAAAACATTCAATTTGTAATTTGTGACCATGACTTTATAAAAAAATATTTAGCTTAAATTCGGTGTAACCACAACATCTGGCCTTTACATACAAAAGAGAGCAGTAATTTGACAGTACAACAGAATTCCAGAGACCTCTCTGAGGACGACAGGGAGTGTGTTTGGATATCACCGAGTGATTTACTACAGCTGTGTACTGTATATGATTTATTACTGGCAATAATGTCACTTCTGAATGATTGTCTATGAAACTGTTACAGCTGGTAAAGGGGGACTATGCCCATTTTCAAACTCCATACATGTTATTCCTGTGGTCTGAGACAGTCCAAAAAATATCAGTTAACATGAACAACTCTCTCCCAAATTCAAAAACTAGAGTGCTAAATCTCAAATGTGTGATGTCATAGGGTATAAAGTGTGGAGCTGCTCCATTGGGAGAGATGTTATAGAGAGGCAAAGACCCGCCTCTTCCATTGGACCACCATGAGACCTTATTTCAGAAAAAATATGACCGGTAGTCAACGACGAGAGACAAGATTCGTGATTCTGTTTGAATTGCGCCATGAATCACACATAAGATACGTAAATTTAAAACATCATTTTGCAAGTCAAGAAAGTCTCAGTTTGTTGTAACTGTTGAAGTATCAGACTGTGAAAGACTAACTGTTACACACCCAAAAGTCGAGTAAGTGACGTCTCTATCTCTGAAGATACGATGTCTGTGTGATTCCTACTGGGATGAACTCACCATCAACGGGTCTCGCTCGTTCTTTCTCTTCCCGGCTGATAGAAAGACCAGGAGTCGCTGGATAAAACACACCAGGTCAGATAACGTTACATTGGTGCTTGTGGAACATAGCTAAGTTAGCTAGCTGGCTAGTGTTGGTGACTGTAGTTCACTGAGCGGCTTCACACCAAACTAACTGATACTACGACAAACTGAGACTTTCTTGATTTGCAAAATGATCTTTTAAATGGACTAACATCATCTGTGTGATTCATGGCACAATTCAAACGGGATCGAAAAATGATTTGTCTCACCGTTGACTACCGTAGATATTCTTTCCAAAATAAAGTCCCATGGTGGTCCAACGGAACGGGAGGGACTTCGCCTCTCAATAGATGACACAGAGAGCACCTATAGGGGAATGTTCTGAGTATATGGAAACATTTTCTGTTTCCCAACTGATACTGACACTACGATAGAATAAAGCTCATTTGGGTATAAAAAAAAAGAAACCAAACATTCTGTGGGTCCATTAAATCAGACTCCCGTTCATCGTCTACGGAGCAGCTCCACACTTTATACTTGATGACATCACTAGTTTGAGACTTACTTCTCCGGTTTCTGGCTTTGAGAGAGAGCAGCTCATGTTCACACATATTGATGGAACTTTCCTCGACCATTGAAATAACATATTGGAATTCTTCATTAGGTGTTGTTCCCCTTTAAATTGTAAATTGATCGTTGACACGTCTACAGCAGTCTGCTTAAAGCTAATTACATATTAATGTAATAACAGCTGGCTGAACCAATCATACAAAGGACCATTTCTCACTCCTGAGCAGTGCACACTGAAAAGATGCTACATTCAAGGAATAATCTTGTATCCTGGTATTTAATCCTCCTACTGCGCAACATTGAAACGTACAAGACGAGCATGGGGAGCAGGTTGAGTCTGGGTTTACTGGTTGTTTTCTACAGAATGACAACAGGTGCATCTCTAAGAGAACACCAGCTGCTCATGTTAACAACCATAGGACAAACCAAGCTGGGCTGAGTTACATAAATATGGCACATCTGGCCTCTAATGCTGATATTACTGAAATTGATCTATTTATATCAATATAAAGTACCAGTTTACAACTCCAAAAAGGTTTTCAGTGGCTGAAATGTATGGCTGCACCCTCTCTCCTAAAACTGCCCAGACTGCAGGTCCTGTCTCCAACTCTTACTATATTAATAATAACCCTTACAGTACCAATATATGGCTAATATACCCTCCAGAGCACGGCCATCAAAACATAGGAGCTCGTATTTCCGTCAGTTGGTCCCCGACTCCGACAGTTTTAAATGACATTCTCCTACTGTACAGGTCTACCAAGTCACACATCTGCTTCCATACAAATGTAAACACACACAGTCACTCTGTGCATTCGGCTATCTCTGTGCCGTCCACGAGCAGCGTGTGAATGATCCCGTCTCGCCTCTTCCCGCTGCTCACGGCCTTCACGCAGCAGTTGTGGTCTCCGAGTGTGAAGTGGGTTTCCGTGCCGTCGTCCACAAACTCCCCCTGCAGGTGCGAATCAGACAAAAGAGTGGACTGAGAAAGTGGTCGTTCAGTTCCTTATTGTCGGCTCTGGAGCTGCTCTTATATGCAGACTGGGGCTGTCTAAGTTAACGTGATAATAACACGTTAACGCAAATTCGTTTTAATGCCACTAATTTCTTTAACGCATCAACGCAACTTGCCATTTTTAGGTTGTAGCGGGCTCAGTTTTAAAGCTAGATACTGGCATCATATGAAACTAGAAAACCTCAGGAATCCATCGGTACCAACCAGGTCATACTAGTTGTTATGAAGGAGGTTAATGGGTTCTATGGGTACCCACGAGTCTCCCCTTTACAGACATGCCCACTTTATGATAATCACATGTAGTTTGGGGCAAGTCATAGTCAAGTCAGCACACTGACACACTGACAGCTGTTGTTGCCTGTTGGGCTGCAGTTTGACATGTTATGATTTGAGCATATTGTTTTATGCTAAATGCAGTACCTGTGAGGGTTTCTGGACAATATCTGTCATTGTTTTGTGTTGTTAATTGATTTCTAATAAAAAATATATACATACATTTGCATAAAGCAGCATATTGGTCCACTCCCATGTTGATAAGAGTTTTAAATACTCCCTTTAAGGTACATTTTGAAAAGATACAAAATGTGCGATTGATTTGCTATTAATCGTGATTAACTACGGACAATCATCGCGATTAAGAATTTGAATCGATTGAAAGCCCTAATTCTTACATATTTTTCCCTTAATCTTTTTTTCGTACTGCTGTGTTTGACTATTTGTCCAGTGGAGGGCAGCAGCAGTCCTGATCCGATGTGTTCACTGCAGACCTTCTCTGCGACTTACTGGAATAAGAATAATAAAAACAAAATAGTTGTAAATGTCCTGTCTGCTTAACAAACTGGAGGTTTGGGGTTTGAAATAACTGAGAATTTATGAGGCAGGCTCTACCGAAAGATGTAATAGAGTTGCAATATGGGAAATGTAGGATCCAGTGTTTCTGGAGCTTTACCCGTAACAGGGACTTTTCATCTGTCTCTTTTGAGCGTAACATTAAATTGCTGAAGTACTCCTTTAAACATGTTCAGAAAATACGAAGTAAAATGATGAAATCAAAGAATAAGGAAAGCAAATGATGATGTGAAATAATTCAACAACAATAGCAACACCAAAAACACAGAAACAGAGATTACAAAAATATAAGGAGAGAGACAGCAATGGGACACACAATAAGCATGGTAAAAAAAAATCCAAATGCTATCATATCTGTAAAAACACCTATGATGTAGATACAATAGTGAGGGAAAGGTCAGGCTCTCTAGACGGTTTCAGACGGATGCACTGAAGACATTCAACATGGGAAGCATGCGGCACAATGTACCTAATTTTGATGTGCCTATTGGAACAACCCACAACTTTTAATCTTAATCACTTACTAATTGAAAACTAGAAGCCACAATTCTTTACTAAAAAGAAAAACAACTAAAAAGACAATTTAAGTCTCATATATTTACAAAATTCTGACTGCATCAGAAATGTCTCAACGTGATCTGCATTTGGCCAGTCATCCATAGAGCTCCAGCTGATTGAGAAAGCAGGGATGTCATCAGGGTTATCAAGCAGACAGACACCTCCCACTACAGATGTTACACTAAGTTTGGCTCACATCACCGCCATAAGGCTCCTTCACTGGTGAGTCCTTGTGACCCAATACCCTTCTACCTGCTCTCAGCGCTACCTAAAAGAAATATATTATATAACCCTGCCATGACCATTTAAAGCTTCAGTAGGCAGAATGTTTTTGGCATCATTGGGCAAAATTTCCATAATAACCTTTCAGCATAATGTAATTCAAGTGTTCTGAGAGATAACTAGACTTCTGCTCCTCCTCATGGCTCTGTTTTCAGACTTTAGAACATCTAGCCCGTGATGGGAGACTTTGACCAATCACAGGTCATTTCAGAGAGAGAGCGTTCCTATTGGCTGTGCTCTAGCTGGTGGGAGGTGCTTGGTATTTCCTAAGGAGATCTCAACATGGCTGCTGGGTCACCAACTTTCTCAATTTACAGCTAAACAGTAGTCTACAAGATGTTTCTGAACACATTTGAGGCGAGAAATAGAATATTGATTCAGCGCTGCAAAGTTTGACCGTTTGGTCGGAGTTCATGAGTGATTGACAGCCGGCTCTCATAGACGGCAGCTGGACGGCAGACTGCAGATCAGCTCTGATTGGTTGTTTTCCTCCGGTCTGTGAAATCTTGTAGATGCCGTTAGGAGCACCGGAGGACACAGAGGCACGTGATTTTTTTCAGATTACCTGTCCTTTTTATAAAAATAACTTTTTAAAATCACATTTGCTCCAATTCTACCACTGCAGCTTTAAAGACTGTTGTCTGTTTCCCATCTGTCGGAACACAGGCTGCTCTAATCAGCACATTGTAGCCTCAAGGATTGGGCAGAGGTCAAGTGTCATTCCTTGTCCCATACATACATACATACATACATACATTCAACTATTTCAAAAGCTGTAAAATAAGATAACCAAGAAATCAAATCAAGTAAATGAATCTTGATTGTTTGTGGAGGGAGTGAGAGTATTAAACCTCGGGGTCCGAGGCTGTTTATTCCTATGTGGATATTAAACTGTATAGCTCCATAGAAATTAATTACTTCTGCAAGGCCTTAACACACGACTGTGCAAAGGACAGTAGACAACAAGGCCTCTCTCTCTTCCATCTAACACTCTAACACTTAATGTTTCCTGGCATTTCTCGCCACAATAACTTTATTTATAAGTCACAGTTCAGAACACACCACACATTATACTGAGTACCCATATGGTATTATATCATTTTTCAGTGAATGTCTGGTGACTTGGTGCAGTGTGTCGATGCAACAGAGTGACAACGCCAGCTGATTGTGACCCACATCACAAGAGCATCACCAGTGGGACTCAGATGCTTGAGCTTCCCACAAAGAACACTCCGACTCTCACAAATTGATGCAACCTATACAGTATGTGTGATTAAAATACACTCAGCATGAGCAGCTATCAATCACTCACAAACCCCGACCGGTCAAACTAGGTAGAGCTGATCAAATATGAATCAATATTCTCTTACTGTAATGTCTATTTCTCACATAAAATGTTTTCATAAAAACATTTTGTAGCAGCCATGTTGAAATACGTTGAGGATATACGAAACACCGCCAACCACCAGCCGGTGCAAATTTTGTCATTTAAGACCTTCCTGCTATTTTAACACCCCAATCTACAGTTGCAAAAAGAAAATCCAGCACACAGAGCCGCCTATTTGCCTTATGAGCTGTCAGTTTGAAATGGGACCACCCAGACACCCCTCCTATCTACCCGGCCTGCTCTGTTTGCTTTTGTTTTTGTCTGCTCGATGGCTGGAGATTAGGTTGTGAACACACCACTGAAAGGTCCTGTCCATTTCTATGGGTGTTGAGTTGGATGAGAAAACAGTAGCCGGTGTACACTCCTGCTCGTCAGTAAAGGTCTTTATTGTTGTGTCAGTGACACGTTTGGCCGGTGCTACCGGACATTTCAAAAGCAGGTCAGCAGCTGTATTTTAGAAAATTCAGTATTGCAATCAAACTTCCTGTCTTTCCTTTACTTCCTCATATCTCTATCTGACATTGGTGCACAAGGACAGAGTCGTCTTAAAAAACGTGTTTTATAGTTCACAAGTTATATGCTTACAGTTACAGTTGCATAGCACATTTACAAGGACAAGTCCATTTTTAAAAATGACGTCTGGATCCTTGAACGTATAAAAACTCTGACTCAGCACTTTCATTAATGTCCCTACTGTGCAAAAGAATCAGTCACATCCCTATTTCTCTTCTTTTTATTGAACAGGAGCCAGTGAGAAACTTCATATAGACCTCTGCCTTCACCAGCAGCCCGGCCTGCTAGAGTGCTGTGTTGTATGGCTGTTGTATGTTTTGTTGTTCTCTGTAACACTCTGTAATAATACAGTATAATCGGTTTACATAACCTGTTTCATGGAAATACACCTAGTGATGTTAGTTGTACAATCTTACCAAGGAAAGCATGTGCTGCATACTTAACTTCCTTTTATTTTAAAGGTAGGGTTGGTAGTACTCTTCAAATACATTTTTTTTGTTATATTTGTTGAAATCATCATTACATCCCGACAGCAATCAATAAATCAAATGCTCTGAACAAGAAAATGAAAAAAATCCGGTATCTATGGCTGTCGCAGGACTGTAATCAGCCATGCCTGTCTACGTGCATGCACGCATGTCTTCCTCAAGCTGCAACAGAGTTGGTCTGAGTTCACGAGTGATTGACAGCCGGCTCTCATAGACGGCAGCTGGGCGGCAGACTCCGGATCAGCTCTGATTGGTTGTTTTCCTCCGGTCTGTGAAATCTTGTAGATGCCATCAGGAGCACTGGAGGACACAGAGGAACATGATTGTTTTCAGATTACCTGTCTCATGCACTACTGTCAGGATATAGTGACCGTTTTATAAAAACTATTTTTTTTAATCACATTTACTCCAATTCTACCCACTGCTGCTTTAAGACGGCTCTGCTCCAGCATTGTTCTTTCCGAAAAACCATGAATCCAATAACGAGGGTCAAGTTGAGTATCGTGTCCTAATCACCCATCCATTCAAAGTGTATTGGAGATGATGAACAACCTTTTCATTGGGAGTTTACATGTAGGCCTATAAAGGAAGCATACGGTGCCAGAGAGGCAGCCAATACAAACAAGATACACAATGAAGCTTTAAAGCGTGTGGAGCCTAGAACAGCTTGTACAAAATGAAAGACATATGTATGTGTAAATGGACAATAAAATGCACTGTTATCTATGTTTATCTGTTAAAAAAAGGGTCCATCTTCCCTTGTAGACTAGGTTCAACTAGCCGACAAGGAATTTGACTTACTGTGGCTGTAAAAGGCAGACTCACAGTGAGTCAGCATCTGGGTTTCAGAAAACTTTGTAGTGATTCTCTTTGGGACTCCTCTTTATCTTATGGCCTCTGAGTTCAGTGTTTTTTTTAATCTTTCCTCAACAATATCTATTTTCTAATCATTTTTTTGTTGTTTTCCCGAGATTAGGTGCATAGTCATATTAGCCTTGTTTCTATGTCCAAAAGTTTGGAAAGCCTGTTTTTTTGTTTAATTTTTTTCTGTTGTAAGGCAGAAGTACAGCAAATTATACAGCTAAGTAGTTCACATGACTTTCTTTTCTCAACTCTGTGGTATCCGTTACTGTTCTTTTGTGAGCTCTGCAGTTGCACCACATACCCATGCCAGTTTTGTCTGAGTAAAAGCACAAGCTGTGTGGACCGAGGATCTGGTTTTATAAGATGACATCAGATGGTCTTATTTTAGAGTCCAAACTCTGTTTCATTCAGTGGAAGGCGTGTCTATTGGCCTTTACATTGGAGTTGGATTTCCAGGTTTGTATTACACTCAGCGTTATTCACAGCAACCCAAGCCACAGCATATATATTCCAAAAACCAAATCTTAATCAAGTTCAACCGCTGTGCCATTTAAGATATTTTCGAGCATTCGAGTCAAGCTTAAAATAAGAGGCCTGTTCTCTCACAGAGCAGAAAAGAGCCATGGCAATGTTATGCCAACCCACACACTGTGGTGTGTGTGTTTTTTTTGTGTCTGAAACAGAAGTGAGTATGTATGTTTAAGTGGCAGAGAAAGGCTGAAGCTATCTGTGTTTCTCTCCGTTAGATTTTGGCTGCATTTTCCCCAAAAAGAACACTTTTAAATTATGAGTTTTGTTCACAAAGTGACAAGTTCAAGTGACCTTAAACGCAAACCCAACAGTGTTTCAAACATTAAAGCAGCAGTAGGTAGAATTGGAGCAAATATGATTTAAAAAAGTTGTTTCTATAAAACGATCAGTATACCCTGACAGTAGTGCATGAGACAGGTAATCTGAAAACAATCATGCACCTCTGTGTCCTCCGATGTCCTCTGGTGTCCTCTGGTGTCCTCTGGTGCTCCTAATGGCATTTCACAGACTGGAGGAAAGGACCAATCAGAGCCGAGCTGGGGCCTTGCCGTCTCTGAGCAGCAGTCAATCACCCACAAACTCTAATCAAACGGTCAAACTAGGCAGCGCTGATCAAATATGAATCAATATTCCGTTACGTCTTCTTCTGTTATTTCTCGAGTAAAATGTTCTCAGAATCATTTTGTAGTGTACTGTTTAGCTGTAAAATGAGAAAGTTTGTGACCCAGCAGCCATGCTGAGATCAGTTGATGAAATACCAAGCACTGCCCACCAGCCGGAGCAAACTTTCTCATTTTACAGCTGAGCAGTACACTACAAGATGATTCTGAACACATTTGAGGAGAGATATAGGCATTACAGTAACAGAATATTGATTCATATTTGATCAGCGCTCCTTAGTTTGATCACCTGATTGGAGTTTGTGAGTGATTGACAGCTGCCTCCGTTGAATGAACAGCCAATAGGAACGCTCTCTCAATGAAATGACCTGTGATTGGTCAAAGTCTCCCATCACGGGCTAGATTTTCTAAAGCCTGAAAACAGAGCCATGAGGAGGAGCAGAAGTCTAGTTATCTCTTAGAACACTTGAATTACAATATGCTGAAAGGTTATTATAGATTTTTTGCCCAATGATGCCAAAACCATTCTGCAGCTTTAATGAACAGGCCTAGTTTATTTATTTGCCATGTACTCTTACACAAGAAACTTCATTTGAACCTTGTAAAGGGTTGATGTGACTGTATCCTTTACCTTTCAAAGAAGCCAATATCAGGTTTCCTTCTTATGTCAGCAGTTATCTAAAAGGTATACCTGAAGTATCAGGTGACAGAAAAAAGGGTGTACCTCCCACGTGCCCCGTGCAAAACTCATAAAACACAAGCAGGTTGGATTTTGTCTGAAGGGAGGAGTGTCAGTGTTTGAAACAGGTTCTGTCTGAAAGCTTCAGGATGAGAAGGCTGACTTCGCAAATGCGTAATGGACCCTATAAGGACAACATTGCACACAACTGGAGATTATCATGCTAGGTGGGGCTGTGTGTGGACGTCAATGAACTGAGTGCACAGCAACCTGACAGGTCACAAGAAATGTCTATAAGTTGAAAATATTCAGTATGCCTGTGGCCAAGTATGTTCAACGATGATCGTGATACTGACAGAGCACCAAAGTCAGCCAAGTGGTTGGCTTTTTAGGTTTGTTTCCCAGAGAATAAATCATGCATAGAACAGATTCACAGCAATGACATCCCATAAGGCAACAGTCCAATGTGCCAGGGGGCACAGAGAAAGAAAAGGGCCGTCTGATAAACACCAGGATTCATTCAGTGACCTGGGAACTGAATTCTTCTTCATCCAGTGGAACCAGTTCAATTCCCCTCCTTCATAAAAACAAATATTGACCTTTTATAAGAAGAATGAACATCAAACTATACACCAGGCATAATAAACGAGCAGGACTTACAATGACATGCTATTTACACAGTGACAACAGGAGGGTTACACACTACATAGCATGTATTCACCATTCAGTTAGTATCGGCTCTCAGTGAATGTTCAGTATTTGGTGACTCAACAGCAGCGTTTGTTCGGAGTGCCCATGCCTGCGCTCGATGACGTTGCATAGAATACCTGTTTAACAAGAGGCTGTTGATGAGACAGTGTGTTATCACCTCTTCGTTGGTAGGGCTGTTGTTGCATATAACACCATTATCTTTGTTCCTCTACAGCTTAACTAACAACCCTGCAAAACAGGAGATGTACTCGTGCACACCGGCATTCAAGAGGCACATGCTGCTCACAAACCGCTTGCTTTGTAACAGCCTCAGGCTTTTTTTGTGCAAGTCATGAGTGTGTGCAGTTCTGCCTGCTGTACATAGAGTGCTGCAGGAATGAGTCCTAAAACCCAGAAATGAGTTTGCATTTTAGCACTTCAGGTTCTCTCGTATCTAGTCAATGTTTTTTTTTAATGGGTTTTTAGATGCCTGAAATAAGGTCTGTGGTTAACACAAACTTAATAGATTTTAACGTTTTGTTCTACGATATAAAACACATCAGTAAATATCCCACTCGTGAATTTTGACGCTTTTATGTGTCTTAAAAAAGGCGGTAGCAGCAAATGAGACTACTAAACGTCATCACGCCGACTCGTCCGCTATTACAGCCTTGTTGAGAATAGAGTATTCCAGGGGAGATGTTTTTCTGTAGGCCAACCAGGAAGTTAGCATCGCCCTGGTTCCCTCGACAGAAGGCCAATGGGATTTTTCCATCAGGGTTTGGATTATTGCAGAAAATCAGCTCTGTGGCAAACACACATTCATGATACTTATCATTATTTCACAGAACATTAGCTTTCTACTTCTGGCAATTGCATTCACTTCAAAAATCATAAAAGTGGTGTTTGTTTGTGAAGATTATGTTGCTGAACAAATTGTTTAAGTATAATAAACTTGCGTTTCCCACAGAGTTTATTTTCTGCAATAATCCAAAACCGAATGGAAAAACCCCATCGGGCTTTTGTCGAGGGACCCAGGGCGATGCTAACTTCCTGGTTGGCCTAGAAAAATACATCATCCCTGGAGCACTCTATGGTTTTTGAAGCAGTGGATAGTCATTGTGGGTTCTTCAGTGGCTCTCTTTGGAGGAATAAGCTTGAGTCTTACACTTTAAAACCCTACAGCTGTGTTGTGGCTTGACTGGTAAAAAGAAGCGGAAAGTTCTTAAATTCTTTCGAAGGAGAACACAGCTGTTGTTATAAATCTGCCACTATGTTTTTATGAACAACCCCCCTCCACCCCCCCCTTCCCCCTATTTTGTCATACAGTGGAAATTCACCACACAAATAAATAAACGGATGAATTTAGTCAAGTATGGACCCGCTGTGTTAGTCAGCTGGTGAGACATGGTTTGCTCATGTTTCTCTGTCTGAACTCTTTGTCATCTTTCGTGTTTTGGTCCTTGAGCCAAACGGCCAGACCCCTCCCTTGGATGGTGTCCAGAAGTGATGTAGCATCTTAGAGCTCTTCTGATGCAGTCGCAGTTCAACCCAAAGTTAAGCTCTTCAATATCAGAGTATCATTACATTCATCAATAAGCCGACAACAATCACGCTCCTTTACAAAAAAAAAACAACCTTATTGCATTTAAAGTTTAGAAATGACTTTCTACTACACTCCCAGGCACCCCAGGCTTTTAATAGAAGCTTTTTAATGTTGCACCCCATCATGCTGGTCTATAAAAATAAATCTCACAGAAAAGCTGAAGACCCAGAGGGAGTTGACTATGGTCCAGACCACAGGTTTTTTTCTCCAACCATTTTGCCTCCAGCCTCAAACTTGTAAAGCTACTTATTAAAGTTTCGGAACAAATTTGATTTTCTGCGTTATATTGCATCCGTCAATCAGAAGCCAAAAGAGGGTTGTTTGACCACTCGGAGCCACCGTCCGTGCAAGCGTCATCAACCAAAATGGCATCTGATAGACAATCACTTTGTCTCCCGGCACAAAGCACTTTACGATAAATAGAATAAACAGAATACAGAGATGCAGAATTTTAAAGATAGATTGTGGAAGGTGATTGCAGGACAGCTCGGAATCACAGATGGTTGCAAAACAAAGGATGTATGAAAGATTAGACCAAAGTGATTGTGCTCTATAGGCAGCTAAACGATAGCTTCTTGCTATTGTCATTCATTCACTAGCTAGTTTGGGACTAGCGCTATCCATCGCACCCCCGTAATTAATTCCGTTTTGCAACAAATAGAATAATAAAACGCATCGGACTCAGTGTGTAAGGTTTCTGTGCGTAAAGGTTTTTATCGGATGACGGATTAAAAAACGCATATAAAAAATATGGATTTGGTGTGCAAAGAAGATGTCATAGGGTATAAAGACTGGAGCTGCTCCATAGACAATGAACGGGAGACTGATTTAATGGACCCACAGAATGTTTGTTTTCTTTTTTATACCCAAATGAGCTTTATTCTATCGTAGTGTTCTCAGTTGTGAAACAGAAAATGTTCCCATATACTTCCCCTGGGTGCTCTCAGTGTCATCTAGAACATCTCTCCCTATTTATTGTCTACAGAGCAGCTCCACACTTTATATCCTATCACATCACACGTTTGAGTTTCAGCACTCTAGTTTTTGGATTTGGGAGAGAGTTGTTCATGTTTATTAATATTTTTTGGACTGTCTTAGACCATAGGAAGAACATGTATGAATTTTGAAAATGGGCGTAGTTCCCCTTTAAGAGCAAAGGCAGTCCTTTAAAGGGAGAAAATAGTCACACTTCAAGGCACAGGAAATGTGGTTCTAGAGGACGGCCTCTGTGCACCCCACCCCACCCCCACCAACCTCCCTCCGCCCCACCCCCGCTGCTTACAACACATCTCTGGATAGCAGACCCTTCCTTACATTTGCAGTCCACGCACCTATAAAACTTCTTTGTGACATTTTCTTAAAAAAATGACTGAGAAAAGTTGATGCATGGACTTAATTAAGTAGCACCAAAACACTTTGTTCATGTTGGTTTTTGTAGCAGCACCTCCCAGAGCAGCAGCTGTGTACAGTTCATGAGAACTTGTTGCTTAGAAATGTTTGAAACATTTCATATAAAATAATTATCTTAAGTACTTGAGGGAAAACCCAAATGACAGCAAACTGTACGGAGTATAGACTCCCACACTTAGCTATCTCTGTGTGTGCATGTGGACGCTTTCCTTTAACAGACTCCACGTGTAACTCAGCTCTCCAGCTGCACACATCTGGTTTGGAGGTTTTGTAACTCTGTACTCACCCGAGCTCGTCTCCCTCTTCCAATGACACCCAATCTTTGTCAAAAAGCAGCCTGCCTATGTTTTATCTGTCTATAGAGAGCGTTCTCTGTCTTCCAGAGATGCCATCTTATTAGCTTGATGAAGGACTAAGCCTCAAAGAAATGGCAAACTATAAAAGTAATTGTCCAGACTATTAAGACCCAATGTCATAAACACGCTACTCTTTGGTGATGTCAGCATGACTGCGCCAAACAGTCATAAATGCGTAAAAGACTTGGCAGCCACATTGCTAAGTCTTTGAGTGAAGTTGGACAGAGAGGAATTACGGGCTGAGTAAAACTGCTAAGATCACCATTGATTCAGTGCGTACAGCACCTCTCCTCCGGATGACAGGAAAATGAGATAATCTATCACAGCGACAGAGACTGCAGAGGAAAGGATGATTTGTGTGTTTGGAGTCATGAGAATACAGAGTGAAGGCTGAGCTTCAGTATCACTTCAGAGTGGAATCATTTGAATTCAATTTAGCGCAATTAAAAACAACTTCATTTTCTTATATATCAGGACCAGTTGTGAATCTTCAATCATCTCACACAATGGGTGGCTTTACCTTTTTTTTTTCTTTGTAACTGATGGAATGACAAGGTATTAAGTTTCAAAAAATGAGTTTGGGTGAAAGTACGTCCTCACACTTGGGAGCAGTGAATCATGTCTATAGAAACAAGCCCAAAAGAAGCAACTCCCCCCCCCCAAAGAAGGCCAAAACAAGCGACCTTATCTACCTACCACAATATGAGAATGAGAGGCTGCCACTTGATCACTTCATATGAATATACTTGCATGCATTTCATGTCATTTTTGCATCCATTTTTGCTTGTAACTTTACTTTTTTTTTTTAACTAAACTTAAAGAATTTGAACATTTAATTACATTTTTGCATTTCACCAGATCGGCATTACAAAAACTGCAAACTGCCTTTGAATCGTCCCCCACTTGAGGGCGAATCCAATCTTTAAGTCCACTCTCCTTTCCCAGTCTTTGTTGTACTTTAATGCCATATTTCACCCACTGGCATTGTTAGCTAAACTCCATCAGCCCCGCGAAGATTTGTCTCACAACAACAGCAACGCTCTGAATGGCGGTGAGCGACTACAACAGGACAAACTAGACAGGTATAGAGGAGAGAGACAGGAGCAAGCCCAAATTAGCAACTACACTTTAGAAAAAAAGCCCAAAGTCGCCTACAATAAGCGGACTGTGAGAGCAGCAGCTTGGACATGGTTCTTGTCTTGCACATGTGTTTATTCCATCAGGCCCTGCCCTCTCATATCTGAGTGGTGATGTCATGACATGAGATGCTTTCGGGTTTCACAGTGTCTTGTTACATCACAGTTTAGGTCAAAGTTAGACTTTTGGGAGTGTGTGGGCTGGATGGGGCATATTACACACACTCTCCTCATGGTCAGACTGACTCTCCCTGGCTACAATGACGAGCTGTGACGCTTGTTTTAATAGTGAGATGACTTTCTTATACAAGGTGCATCATCCACGTGGAAACAGTGTTACCACCAACCGTTTGAGGATATGAGTGGTTACCATAGAAATAGAATAAGAGTAGAACAGACATTGAACTGTTTTCCGTGGTTTGACTAGAACAAAAGAAAATGCTGATTGTTGTTAGTTGTTATCGTGACAACAGAACACTCGTCAGTGGGGCCGTAAAGTGTGGTCGCAGCCTGCTGGGAAGAGAACGGACGCAGCTTCAGAGATGGATGGCTGGCTAGTTAGATAGCTAGTAATCTGGCTCTATCTGTTTGGCATGAAGAGGAGGTTGTGTTGCTCTCTATCTATTTGGCATGGAGAGGAGGTCGTGTTGCTCTCTCTCTATCTATTTGGCGTGGACAGGAGGTCGTGTTGCTTTGCATCTATCTGTTTGGTGTGGAGAGGAGGTTGTGTTGCTCTGTCTCTATCTATTTGGCGTGGACAGGAGGTTGTGTTGCTCTGTCTCTACCTATCTGGTGTGGACAGGGCGTTGTGTTGCTCTGCCTCTATCTGTTTGGTGTGGAGAGGAGGTTGTGTTGCTCTGTCTCTATCTATTTGGCATGGACAGGACATTGTGTTGCTCTGTCTCTACCTATCTGACGTGGACAGGAGGTTGTGTTGCTCTGTCTCTATCTGTTTGGTGTGGAAAGGAGGTCGTGTTGCTCTGTCTCTACCTATCTGGCGTGGACAGGAGGTCGTGTTGCTCTGCCTCTATCTGTTTGGTGTGGAGAGGAGGTCGTGTTGCTCTGTCTCTACCTATCTGATGTGGAGAGGAGGTTGTGTTACTCTAGCTCTATCTGTTTGGCGATGCTGGGAAGCTGCTTGACATCCTCCTGGATCCACCTTCTCACATATGTTCACATTACATGTATTATTTTTTGTCATATGGATTGTCTATGTTGCATTTTCATTATGTTGTTACTCTGTACACACAACATCTATTGCACGTCTGTCCATTCTAGAAGGGGGATCCCTCTTCTGTTGCTCTTCCTGAGGTTTCTAACATTTTTTCTTTTTTCCCTGTTAAAAGTTTTTTTTTTGGTTAAGTTTTTCCTCATCCCATGAGAGGGTCGTACTGTAAAGGACAGAGGGTGTCCTATCCTGTACAGATTGTAAAGCCCCCTGAGGCAAATTTGTGATTTGTGATTTTGGCTATACAAATAAAATTGACTTGACCTGACTAGCTTGGTTACTGAATCTATGTGTGCAGATTTGAATCCATGGGCTGATCAGCAATGGTAGCATAACAAAAGATTCAAATGTAGAAACTTCTCAAATTTGAATGCCAAATAGACGCTTACATTTCACACAAATACAGTAACGGGCCTGTTAGCTCCCCCATTGTCACCTCATTGTTCCTTTATACATGGAAATAAGAGAACAGGGTGCATAGAGAGTAAGCCTATATATGCAAATGTCCTCATCACATTGAGAGTAAAGTCTTGAAGGCGAGGTCACAAATAAGGGCATTGAAATGTTTAGTTAGGTAACACTTCTTTTCCGAGTTTCTTCTCCAATTCAAAATGCTCAAAGCCCAAACACAAATACAAGAATGGGAGTTCATTCCTGAACTCCACCACGAGTTAAGATTATTTTGACAAGCAGAAATGCAAGGGCAGTGTGACATTGACTTTTAGACAAGGATGGGAAGTGTTTTAGGGTTTCTTTACAGCCTGTTTTATATATATATATATATATATATATATATATATA
>CAKAOH010037973.1:0-13147 GCA_916701665.1 Sebastiscus tertius
GTAAAAGTGAATGCAAAACTTAAAAGCAACACGTTCTAACATGTTGTAAAACTGCATGAAATGTTACATTTTGAACACAAACAAAAAGGCTTCTTTAGGTTTAGGAAACAAAACTACAACATCTTTAGGTTTCGACAACAAAACTACAACTTCTTTAGGTTAAGGAAACAAAACTACAACTTCTTTAGGTTAAGGAAACAAACTACAACTTTTGTAGGTTTAGGCAACACAACTACAACTTTTTTAGGTCTAGGTAACAAAACTACAACTTCTCTAGGTTAAGGAAACAAAATTACAACTTATTTAGGTCTAGGTAACAAAACTACAACTTCTTTAGGTTTCGACAACAAAACAACAACTTCTTTAGGTTTAGGCAACAAAACTACAACGTCTTTAGATTTAGGCAACAAAACTACAACTTCTTTAGGTTTAGGCAACAAAACTACAACTTTTGTAGGTTTAGGCAACGAAACTACAACTTCTTTAGGTTTAGACAACAAAACTACAACTTCTTTAGGTTAAGGAAACAAAACTACAACTTCTTTAGGTTTAGGCAATAAAACAACAACTTTTGTAGGTTTAGGCAACGAAACTACAACTTCTTTAGGTTTAGGCAACAAAACTACAACTTTTGTAGGTTTAGGCAACAAAACTACAACTTCTTTAGGTTTAGGCAACAAAACTACAACTTCTTTAGGTTAAGGAAACAAAACTACAACTTCTTTAGGTTTAGACAACAAAACTACAACTTCTTTAGGTCTAGGCATCAAAACAACAACTTCTTTAGGTCTAGGCATCAAAACAACAACTTCTTTAGGTTTAGGCAACGAAACTACAACTTCTTTAGGTTTAGGCAACAAAACTACGACGTCTTTAGATTTAGGCAATAAAACTACAACTTTTGTAGATTTAGGCAACAAAAACACTTTTTTGTTTTGTCACTTTTAGGTAACAATAAATTAGTTAAGTTTAGGGAAAAACATCGTATTTTGGCTTAAAATAACTCTGTGTCAAAAGTGAAAACGCAACTTAATTATTGTGAACACAAAGACAACTATACATTGTTGGTTTTACATGGGATTTGAACCCTAGTCTGCTGGGTGAAACCCCTTTGTTTTGTGTCCCATACATCTCCCCCAACCTCTACCCCTTGCTGTTGTGTTCTTTTATGCCCTTCTTTCGTGATCTACCATGTGAGTAGATGATAAAACCTACTAATGGGTGTAGTAGGCCCCTATTGATCCATATCTATGGTGCTTATAGTGATAGATAATGCCTATTTAATGGCCTGACAACAGTCTAATCGACTGACAGGGCAGCAGGAATGCTGAGTAATTTCCTAAATACTAAGTAATCTTCTTGATTATAATAGGATCCAGTTAAAGTAAATAGTTTCATTATTCTGTAGACTTTAAAACTGCACTGTAGGCAATTTTGACAACACAGTTGTGCACTTCCCTGCAGATTGTAGATGGCACAGATGCTCTGGCTCAGTATTCAAGATCTATCACAGTGTCAAAAGAAGCGTTTCAAAAAGCTGTGAGTTTGAACGTTAGCGTGTCATTTGCAGCCATTTTACGATTCAGAAATCTGGCCTTGGTAAGAAAAAAATATCTCAATTTCACCTTAAATGATACAGTAGATGCACTTTACATATTTGATCATGTTGCTTTTTTTTCAGGATGAGAAGAACAGCACTGTTTTAGGTAATGAGGTTTTAGCAATTGAAATGGGAAAAGCTATCACCAATCTCACAGACAAACTAAACATCCATTTTCGGAACATTAAATACGTAAGTAAAAAATATATATATTGTGCATTATTGAATGTGTATTATTTGTACTTCTTTGTTTACCATCCAAGAGCACATTTATAATGCATTTCTGTTGTTTTGTTTGCAGGACAGAATTCCATCTTGTCACTCATGGAATGGTGATGGTAAGATTTCAATTAGCTCTCTCTACTAAGTGTAATTAATAACGTTAACGATGGCTTTTCGGACAAATCCCCCCCAATATTCAAATACGCTCAAAATGACCCACCCAATAGCCTTTATTGATAATAAGTATAATAAAAAAAAACATTGCTATGTAAGGACAGGCAACCACGCACCGCCCCGAAATAATCATTAGCAAATGTAATCATGATCATAAATAAAATTAATGATTATTAGTAGTATTACTTCTCGTTGTTATTATTACTACTACCGATTCTAGTATTATGGTGTACTGCAGTTCTACGTGTTCAGCAGAAGCCGTTGCAGTTTTTTTTCTTAAAATATTATAATTTTATTCTCATTAAATTAAGACTTTATTACTTTAATATTACAACTTTTTTTTTTCTTGAAATATAATGACGTTATTCTCATTCAATTATTACTTTATTATTGGAATATTATAATCTTTTGTCTTGAAATTTTATGACTTTATTCTCATTAAATTATTACTTTATTATTGGAATCTTACAATTTTTGTCTTGAAATATTCTGACTTTATTCTCATTAAATTAAGACTTTATTATTGTAATTTTACAACTGTTCTTCTTGAATCTTGAATCTTGAATCTTGATTAGATTATTACTTTATTATTGGAATATTATAATTTTTGTCTTGAAATATTATGACTTTATTCGCATTAAATTAAGACTTTATTATTGTAATTTTACAACTTTTCTTCTTGAAATATTATGACTTTATTCTCATTAAATTAAGACTTTATTATTGTAATTTTACAACTTTTCTTCTTGAAATATTATGACTTTATTCTCGTTAAATTATTGCTTTATTATTGGAATATTACAATTTTTGTCTTGAAATATTATGACTTTATTCTAATGAAATTTCGGACATCTTTGTCCTCACAGCCAAATCGATTGCTTGTAACACATGTTTTGAACTTGTTATCGTATTTTCCATGTTTCTAATGTACTACTCGCATGGAGTGTCGATGCTTAAGTCTTCTTGTTGTTCCTCACTCAAATGTATTCATGAACCCTCCAGCCTCCCCTCTGTGCTGTTTTCATGCTCTAATCCTGTCTTTTAGGAAGCCGACCAAACTGGACTGATGACGGATGTCTGACAATAACAAATGGGAGCGACATTACATGCGAGTGTTCGCATTTGACATTTTTTGCTATCTTATTGGTGCGTTTGTTTTACAGCTTTTGTAATATTTTCCCGACGTACTATAAGCTTCATCCGTTAAATTTTCATTCCCAGTGGACTACAAATATTTTTTATACTTGAAATGTATGAAATTCATCATAAACCATCCCGATTACCAAAGCCAATCCCTGTGATAAAGTGTTTAATTTGTGCTCTTTGCAGACTCCTCTTAATGAAACCATAACCAGTTCTGACCTGAAGAACCTCACCATCATCACCCAAGTTGGCTGTGGCTTGTCCATGTTCTTCCTCAGCGTTGCCCTCTTCATGCACTTCCTACTGAGGTAATGATGTCTCCAAATATTAAAAGAACAGTGTTTAGGGGGATCTATTGGCAGAAATGGAATATAATATTAATAAGTATGTTTTCTTGAGTGTATATTCACCTGAAAATAAGAACCGTTGTGTTTCCGTTACCTTAGAATGAGCCGTTTATATCTACAAAGAAAGCGGGTCCTCTTCACGGAGCCGACCACCATGTTTCTACAGTAGCCCAGAACGGACAAACCAAACACTGACTCTAGCGAGGGACATTCGAGTTTTCATGTTTATACATCGTACTGTAGTTCTCCTACGCGCTTGGCACACGGGAGAAGTTTCAGTCAGTTGCAATCAGCATCCTCAAGATGCCAAATCCTACACATTGTACCTTTGAAATAGTTTTTATGTTTATAAATTCTTTAGGGTTGTCCATCCATCTGTACGTTAGTCCGTCAGAGAGTCTGTCCGTACCATTCCTGTGAACGCAATATCTCAGGAACGCCTGGACGGACTTTCTTCATATTTGGCAGGATGGACTGATTCGATTTTTGGTGGTCAAAGGTCACTGTGACTTCACAAAACACATTTTTGGCCATAACTCAAGAATTCATATGCTAATTATGACAATTTCACAGAAGTGATGAAATGATATACTGTCAGATACTAGTGTTAACTTTGACAGCCCTACATTATAGTTAATGGAACGCCCACTGCGTTTCATACCGGTGCTAAAGTGTGCCTAGTGTGGCAGAACCGAACGCCGACAGCTGTGACAAAGCATCTGTATTTGGGTGCGTAATGTCTTGCTCTATTGAGGTTGCAATGCGTGCAATGGCCTCATTGTTTAGCTCTGAGAAGTTGGGTGTTGGGAGACCAATTATCCTGGCTGCGGTGGTGGTAATGCGTGAGAGTTTTGGCCCGATTATAACATGTTAAAGTAGCTGGAACAGTACAGAAGAATGGGCTGAATAATGCTCTGATTCAGGTAATTTGCCTTTTCTCATTATGTAGCCATACATACTGAGATCTGAGGTCATGCTTACATCTTTATCCTAACTTCTTATTTCTATTACTAAGGTAATATCATACAATATCTCTGGTCAATAGCTGTGTTGTTCCACAGCAGTACATGTTGTCCAAGTTCATGTAAATAAGGCTGCTTTCCATAACAGCAGGACACTGTTTTGTGTCGAACATCCGCAGTAGGGAAATGAGACTGTTGAACAGTAGCTTCATTGTAAGTGTGCTATGGAAACAGCATTGGTATTTACCTATTGAATGCCGCATGACAATAATAAAATAACATCCCATCTGTAACTTTCCTCACCTCGTATGATCACATGAATGTTCAAACAAACACTGTTTAGAGGTCAAAGAAATGAAGATAACCCCATATGTACATACATATAATTAGAATTATATAATATATAAATAAATATTACTTATATGACTTGAGTTTTGACTTTACGGCCAGAGTTTGAATAGCAAAGGTGGAAGGTGATTACATTACAAGTGCCATAGACTTTATAAAGTATATAATTATATTATTATCATTTGTTATGTTTTAATGTGTAAGCAGTGTTTTACTCTTGTGAGGAGGTCATTTTTACCCATTTAAGTCTGCAACTAATTTTCTGTTTTCATTATGGATTCATCATCTGCTGGTTATTCTCTTGATGAATCCATTTATTGTTTGACAAGAAAATAATAATAATAATAATAAATAAATAAATAAAATAGAACTAAAAAAAAGTCAAAGTGACTCCAACTGTCCAACTCCTTCAAATGTTTAATTCTTTGTTCAAAATATATGATACAATACGATACGATACGATACGATACGATACGATACGATACGATACGATACACTTTATTGTCCCCTTGGGGAAATTTGTCTTGGACTCACTGCTGCACACCATCAGCTGCCTCCACAGCAGCATCAATAAATAGAAACATTAAAAACATCAAAAACAAACATTAATCCACATGTAAACAGAGAAACACATAACAATGTAAACCACAAACAACATATATTGCACAAGATCTATATAAAACAGCATAAATAAGACATAAAAATAAGAATAAGAACACCGTGACGCTATTGCACAACCCAACAGCCTCAAGAAACACTATTTAAAATTAAAAATTTTGATCGAGGTGGGAACAAACAAGTTTTTAAACCTCTAATATAAAATATATTTAACTTCTTCAACAGACGGGGTCATCATAAAAAATGATTTGTCTATTAGCAATCAAGGTTATGGACACCCAGAAGAAAAAAAAAAACATAAACGCGTTTATCGTTTTAAATTGTCATGTAAAATAAAGGCATTTTAATTTAGCACAAACCCTCCAGTGCACCTTGGATTATTTGTGAAGGCATTTTATACTTTTTAGAGACCACATTCCACCCATGCAGACTGAATAAACCTAAATGTTGGTCTATCCTTACAGAAAGAAAAAGGCCAGTATAGCCACCTTAATCCTCATCAACCTGGTGTCAGCCATGTTCCTGCTCAACCTCACTTTCCTGATCAACAACTTTGTGGCTGAAATGACGAGCTCTGTGGGTTGTAAGATCATGGCGGCTCTCATGCACTACTTCATGTTGGCCACTTTCACTTGGTTCACTGTGCAGGCCTTCCACCTCTGCCTGCAGCTGTATGTTGGGGGCAAAATTGTAATCCGTCACTACATACTCAAAGTCTGCATCACCAGTTGGGGTGAGCACACATCCCTATTTTCTTCTGTTTGACCTCGACGTGGACATGACATTTGCAAGTCAGTGTTAATTTAATTCTCCATATCCAGGACTACCGAGCGTAGTTGTGACTGTCCTGCTCATCATCAGAAAATATGGTGAACAAGTCATCTCTACTAGTGACACTGAAGAAGACGTGAAAATGTGAGTGTGGATTATATATTTACTGTACAGAATATTTGTTCATCATTCTCTACTGACCTGTCTTTCCGTTCCAAGGTGCTGGATAACAGACAACGACGTGCACTCAATCGTCAACATAGGTTACTATGCGTTGGTCTTCCTCTTCACCTTCACCACCTTCATCGTCATACTGTCCTGGCTCATTTGTCTCAAGAGAACGAGCACCGCAGTGGTGGGCTCAAAAGGCAAAAGTATCGGGGTCCTCCTGGGACTGTGTTGCCTGCTGGGGATCACTTGGGGTTTTGCCTTCTTCGCCTACGGCGCCCTCCGGATCCCCTCCTACTACATTTTTTCAACCCTCAATTCATTCCAAGGTATCCACGACTCTGATAATAATCTTTAAATGTATTGTTCTGTTGCATTTGATCATTTTTAACATGTCATAGCAGGGTAAACACAGGTGTAATTGATACAAATGAATTACGGTCCCGTTCCATTTAGTGTGTCACAGTCATTCCAGTGAGCCAGCATGCACAATACCAGGGCCCTGGCACACCTAAATGGAACAGGGCCACAATTATTTTTTATCAATTACACCTAATCTTTCTAAGAAGTGAAAGTCAATTGATCGTTGCAACATCGGCGCCCAGCAGCAGCGCTACGCTTCCGCCATTTTGGACTGAAAGTGATTACCGGACGCCAGTTAAACGTCTACCTACAAAGTGCCGTACGAAAGTAAAACAAAATTATTTCTATTCTATTGTCATATTTAATGTCTCTACTAAAATGACCAGAGTTGAACAATAAAAATATCATAAATATGCATACTATTATCACTATTTATTTAACTTTTTTTGCCCGGCTGCTTCCCAGAGGAGCATGAAGTGAGCGATGGACATAAATGGAAGTTAGAAAAATCCAGCACACAGATTTTGAGAGCAATTTCAAACTTTTTCATGTCAAGAATCCAAAATGGATGTCCAATAGACCACAGACCATGGATGTATAAGAGGTTGTGTCCTGTGCTTTGTGCCCTGCGTGTTAGTAAATAGCCTACAACTACATTAAATTCTGTTTATGTCGTGCCACTAGCACTACTAGCTACTGGCCGATAGCCGGTTGTTTGGAAACAGAGACGTTAATACATTCACTACAGTACAAGCTTACAACATACACCCCATGAGTGTATTAAAAGATAATAAAAGTGATGAATTACAGCCAATATATCCATTATTACAGCCGCATACAGCTAGCAGGAAGCCGGCAGAACCGGATATGTCATATGAGCGTGCACAGCGGTGCGGTCCCGTGGGTCTGATGTACGTTCATTATGACGAGGAAAATAACTCTGGATTCGGCTGCCAGTTAATTTTACAACTTTTAGGACATAACGATTTTAAAGAGGGCTATTGTCAAAGTTTCGCCTCTTTGCTTCTGCAGTCTTTTGTTAAAATGACTGCTGTGACAAGGGCCCATTGAATCCTATTTTATACTCACTTCTCATAGGTTTTTACTTTAATCACAGGATAAAGCTGCTTTAATTAATATCTTTATATCAACAACAGACGAAATTATGTGAAATATATGTATGTATGTATGTATGTGGAAAGGGATGGTGGAAAGGATGGATGACTGTAAAGATAAAACCTACATGAGCAATGAGATTAACTAAAAATACATTACATACGCTCAACTTGACCATCTTTCTTTGCCCGGCAGGTTTCTTCCTGTTCATCTACTACTACAACACCAGCCACTCAGCAGAGGAAAGCCCTGGTGTGGGTGTTAATAAAAGCTCAACCAGCGACACCAGCACACTTAAAACCAACCTGGACAGCGTCAACAACCCCTACATCACCATGCCAGGCAAAGAAATAGAGGACTGAAGAGTCAAGATGGTCAGCTTGAAGTAAGAGACTTCAAGCAAGTAGAGTTAACTAGAAAGTGTGCTGATGTATAACATTGTAATAAATATCTTTCCTGACATAGTTATTGTTAGTCCTTATAAATGTACGGTACAGGAAAGTGACTTTAATTCTTCATTGTTTAGTTTCTTAGGACTAGAATTTGGTTTGCACAATTTTAGGGCTGCAAATAGTGATTATTTTCATTGTTGATTTTTTTTCTTGATTAATCGAGTAGTTGTGTGGTTTATAAAATGTCAGAAAATGGTGAAAAATGTTGATCAGTTTTTCCCAAAAGCTTAAGATGACATCCTCAAATGTCTTGTTTTGTCCACAACTCAAAGATATTCAGTTTACTGTCATAGAGGAGTAAAGGAAACCAGAGAATATTCACATTTAAGAAGCTGGAATCAAAGAAATTTGACTTTTTTACTTTAAAAATGACTCAAACCGATTATCAAAATAGTTGGCAATTAATTTAATAATTAACGACTAATCAATTAATCGTTGCAATTCTTCATAATTTCAGAGTTAATTATGAAATGTAATAATTTTTGACTTAATGAGATTAAGTTAAGATTTCTTAATGGAAAAACTGGAAAATATAAAAACAAAAACGCTAATTTGAAGCTTTTGAATGCTTAAGTTTTTTATTAAAATTACATTTTCAGGATCCTTTTATCTTCCAATATCTTCAGTTGTGGGTAAACAGGTAAAAAATAAAGTTTCCTAAAGCATGTTTTGACTGTTTGAAATCTGAAAATGAGATGAGGAGAACGAGGAAATAAGAATCCTTTATTCAGTTACAGTCACAATAACATTAAAATATACATTAAGCATCAATATACACTCTTTTTAACACTCATTTTAAGTTGGGAAATTGTTACTTTTTACAACAAGAGAGCTTCAGCTTCCTGGAGAGCTTCTTCCATTTCAGCAGCCTCCACGGAAAAGTTCTCCCTTTCCTGCATCATATGTTCCCGTGCTTTAGCCAGTTCTGTCATCATTGTTTGGATTTCCTGTAAGTGTGTAAAAGGGGGAACATTTAAAAGACACTCCAACCATCCCTTAAATCAACTACAACAAAGTTTCATGGAGTTTAACTCACCTCTAGCTGAGCACGTTGCTGTGATGCAGTGTCTCCAAACACTTTTAATTCCTTCAGCAGGTCTGTGGAAACACTCTGAAATGGAGACGATGAAAGTTGTGTTTAATAGATAGCAGTGCTTATGATAGCCAAAAGACTGCAACTACGTTTGGAGCGTTATTTAGCCTCCTTCTTAACAAGCTAGTAGTTGAATTAACGTGTTAAATTAATTCGCGTTAACGCGTTATTATCGCAACTTTGACAGCCCTAGCTGTAACCTTTTATGTGTAGGATACAAGTATAGTGTAGTAGCGTTAATATATATTATCTAAATAGTGTTTAGTTATTTTAAAAACAGTTTTTTTCTTAATTGTGTGGTTAAGTGGCATATAACAAGAGCATGTTTATAGTTATTTGTGTGAGTTTGATTGAGAGTTTGATAAAGCATATGACAAACAATACATGTATGTATAACATCAAGTAAACTGAAATAAAATGTACGTACCATAACTTCTTTTCTTTGATCTTCATTTTGTCGTGCAGCTTCTCCAACCCTTTCTCCTAAAACTAAGAATCAAAGTTATGTTATTTTCTATGAAGCAAAAATTTAAGCTAAGAAAAACACATTTTGAAACCAGGGATACGTATTCACCTGGGTCTATGTTGGCTGCGACTAGGAGGACGTGACAGTCCTTCAGGTTTTTCTGTACATCTGCATTCTCCTTTTCAAGGTCACTGAACTGCAGCTCCAACTCAGCTACTCTTTGCTGCAATATGACAAGGAAAGAAATGCTGTACAATTGCAGGAGGAGTATAAATACAAGTACTTAGTTAGGTATAAGTACTTCATTAAAATGCTTCCTGCACCTGTGTCTCTGTGAGGTTTTTCTGCAGCTCCTCGTTGGTAGCCATCAGATGCTGATTTTGACCTTTGAGCTCCGCCTGTTGTCCATACCTGGTGGAAACCCTACGGACATGTGCATGGAAAATAAGGCTGCTGCTCACTTGCATGTTCAGGATACG
The DNA here is from genome assembly GCA_916701665.1 of Sebastiscus tertius. NCBI lineage: Eukaryota > Metazoa > Chordata > Actinopteri > Perciformes > Sebastidae > Sebastiscus > Sebastiscus tertius. The sequence continues at coordinate 10,323 of CAKAOH010037973.1, forward strand.
CAATATAATGTGTTACTTACCCTTTGTGAACTTTAGGAGCAACATTTTTTCTGTAAGACAAAGGTGAAAAAATGGAAGTCAATAGCTGTGAAGCAAACATACAGAGTATAGTATTGATTAGACATTTATTACCTTGGCACATTTTCTTTTTGAGGTTTAAGGATGCCATCTGATTTGAGGGCATTTGCTGTTGCCGATACAGTTGCTGTGTCTCTGGTTTCAAGTTTATGGCCCGTTTTCTTTGTTTCTGCAGGTAACTGCACACCTGGAAAACACAGAATGATGTTAATCAGCTTTGTTTGACTTTATATAATAAAAATACACATTAATATAATCACCAACAAAATGCAAAAATAGCTAATTCTGCTCACCTCTTGGGATTTTTGAAGACATTGCTCTATCTGTTGTGCAATAAATACAGTACCAGAAATGACAAAGGCACCTGTATGAAGAAACAATCTGATTAAGTATCATTCCCCAAGTGCTCCACAGACAGACTCAGGAAATCCTTTGTCCCCCGAGACATCAAACTGTACAACACCTCTCTAGGGAAGGGGGGACAAAGGAGGACGGTCTGCAGGACAGATAATAATGCACACAGTGCAGTTTCATAGACTAAGCTACTGGAGTTACCCTGCACTATACTCTTTTTTAACAGTCTCTTCTGCACTATATTCACTTTTTTAATAGTCGTGTATCACAGCTGTTACCCTGCACTATATTCAGTTTTAACAGTTTTATGGAACTATGGAACTGTGATGCTGGAAACTTGAATTTCCCTCGGGATCAATAAAGTTAGTTACTATCTATCTATCTATCTATCTATCTATCTATGTATCTATGTATGTATGTATCTATCTCTCCATCTATCTCTCATCCATCTATTCATCTGTCTATCCATCTATCTGTCATCTATCTATCTATCTATCTATCTGTCTATCTGCCTATCTGTCTGTCTCTCCATCTCTCCATCTATCTATCTATCTATTTAGGCATTCCTGGAAAGCTTTACTGAACTGTTGAATTTTACATTTCCAAACATGTTCTGCTTATGTGTTTTCTAAAGATTCAACAGCTAAATCATATATTTATGGATCATGGATCGCTATATTACGCCGAACATAAAAATTGACATATTTTGAATGGAGTCTGGTGTGATGTCCCAAATAACAACATTCATCAAAGTAACATGTAAAGCGTCTAGTTATCTTATCGTAGGTTCTAATTAAACGTTCAATATTAAATATATTATAACTGAAACACACTAATATGTGTGATAATGGTTCAATAACACAACATCAACGCCTACCTTTATGGATAAACACGAGAAGTGTCAACAGTTGTAAAAAACGAACCGCACGAATTTTAAAAACGTCCCGCCCTCTGTGATCACTTCCTGTTTGAATACGTTACTTCCTGTTTGAAACGTCATTTCCTTAATGTACATTTCTAGTCGTCAGGAGGTTTGTATTTCTAGATTAATTCGAGCTAAGTGCTGTATTTATTATTTTTGTGTTGTTTTTATTTTTGAGTTAAATTTACTGCACTAACTGACATTAGCAGCGAAATCGAGAAAGTAGACAAAAACTTAAATTTAAAAAAAAAAATAGTGCCCTGTGGACAATTTCCGGTTTGATTACGTAATTTCCTTAACGTACATTTCTAGTCGTCAGGAGGTTTGTATTTCTAGATTAATTCAAGCTAAGTGCTGTATTTATTATTGTTGTTGTTGTTATTATTGAGTTAACTTCACTGCTTTTACTGAAATTAGCAGTGAAATCGAGAAAGTAAATAAAAAATATATTTAAAAATAATAGTGTACTGCGCATGCGCCAAGGCGGCCAAATTCAAAACTGAAAAGACGTTAGCTCGTTGACGTTAGCCGCCGCAGCTCGACGCAGCTACAAATAAACTACTACTTTAAGTTAGTTATGAAGTAATTAACACAACTATATTATATTGTAAAACACGAGGAATTATCTCATAACAACTAAAAGGTATTTGCTGTAATTTTTATTTGGTGTTCGGTTGTATTTCTTGGTCATATTGTGGCAGAATGGCAGACGAACATTAGCGTTAACTAACTACTAAAATCAGTTTTATCTTTGCTAGCGAATCATTGTTTGTTTTCTGCAATGAATGAAGACAAATGTGAACTCATTAGATATTTAGGGGAAAAGGTGTTTTGCGGTGTTTTGTTGACAATGGGGAAGTCCATATCCTCCTAACGTCGCTCTTATTAGTTGAGTATTTAAGCTCTGTGTTACTTACATATTTAACTTAATCATATTGACTATTTACCTTTTCTTATATGCGCAAATTATTATTTAGAATATACAATTTATAATAAACAATATGCACATGCAATACAACCTGCAATATATACATACTGCACTACATGTGCACAGTGCATACCACATATACATATATATACATATTTACAATACACAGCATCCGACCATGCATACATTATTCTTATACCCAAAATCAAATATCCACAAATTTGCATTATTCTTTACAGACTTAAGCATCAATTTAGCATCACGGTTCTTTATTATCAGCAGAGCAAATTCATTGAAAACCTTCAACAATGCTCATAAAATATGTATATATATATATATAAATATAAAAGGGGAAATCACACAAGTAAATAAGTAATCTGAGGCATGAAATAGTGCAGTTAAAACAGATAGGAACACAAGTAAATATAAGATGGTAATGTAAATGTTAATTTGTAATTGAGTTGATGACAGTATTTCAGATGGGAAAACTGAATGTAAGCAGGATGTAATATGTATATGCATGATAAGAAGTAATATATGTAC
>CAKAOH010037973.1:13167-39394 GCA_916701665.1 Sebastiscus tertius
TATGTACTGTACACAGAGGTGTAAACAGGAATGTAGTATGTAATGTAATAATGAGAAGTACTAAATATATATATATATATATATATAGAGAGAGAGAGAGCAGTGTAGACAATAATGTTGTATGTATAGAGAAGTAATAAATATATGTGTGTGTATATAGCAACTTGGTAAAAAATCTTTTAAATTAACAGTTTAAATTAACATTAACAATTTATTATTAAAATAATAAATCGTACATCAGCAATTTGGTAAAAAAAAAAACTTAAAAATTAACAGAATTTTTATTCATTATTAAAATAATAAATTGTACACCAGTAACTTGGTAAAAAATTTTCAAAAATAACAGGAATTACAATTCAAGTGTAAGCTTTTTTAATGCAGCAAAAAATTGGTCAAAGCTTAAACAGGAATTAAAATTCTAGTATATAATGTATGTTGTATATAAACATTCAATTGAATAAATCGGATCCATTGTCATCTTTAATGTAATCATATACTGGACAATCTGTGGTTTTCCATGTCAAGCTCTGTTTTCATTTGTTCACAGTTGAAAATGGAGCCTCTGGATCCTGCCAAGAATGAGTGAGTGAAAATTATGTTATTGTGAGAAAACAGTCATGTGTGGTTTGTGCCTGAACCTCAAAGCAACAGACTACACATTACCTAAAGGCCATCTTTGGACCTGACATTAACATTTATTTGTGATATGATTGCATTTTATATAATAATAATAAACACCCTACATGCACATTATACACTAGAGCTGAATGCTGTATTTAATGTTCTGTGTTACAGTGAAGGCAGTGGATTCTCCAGACGACGCATTTCTTCGGTCAGTGCTACAAATCATTTATGGACAAAGTATATATATATGTTATCATTAGCCTGAACCATAACGTGTGCCATTTCTCATTTTTAGATTTTAAAAGCACCAAGGAAATCCATCATATTCCCTGACCCTCAGCAACAGGAAAATGTGGTAACTGGATTGCTTGATTTTAAAAATGTCACCTGAGTGTTTATATGTAAAACTGGGAATTTTTGAAGTACCAATTCTCACCCTAAAAAGGATAAAATTGAGTGGTAACAACTTTGTTTATAGTTTTGTATTTTACATTATATATTTTTATTTTCACTAAGGTGGAGTGTGCCAAACCTGTGGAAAAGAGGATTTCAAGAAGAGTCAGTTTTGCCCCCGCCAACGATGTTCTCCTGTTCTCAAAGTGAGACACTAGAAAAAAAGTCAGGCTTAATTTTCCACAAGGACACTGACACTTCAACCTAATCCGTATTTTATCTTTACAGGGATGTAAAAAATGCCTCTCCTGTCCGAAGTCCTTTACAAGAGTTAATAACAACAAGTAAGCATGTAATGTATGTATATGTGTGTGATTTTTTTTTATTTTTATTATCATTATTTTGAGCTACCTTGTAATATTTGTCTTGTGTTATTCCACAGCAGCGACAGCCACACAAAATAGGTAAGATGTCTTGATCTTCTCCTTTACATATTCAGCTGTTGAACTCACTGGCAAGGACAAAAAATGTTGAATTTTAGATGCTAATCTTTAACCTACTGTCCCACCAAACCAGTCTAAATGTGCTGTATTAAAGGGTAACTTTGGTATTTTTCAACTCTATTTTCCTATGGTTTAGTGTCTTAGTGACTAATAGGGACAACAATTTCCAAAATTTGTCCAGTATTGAGGGAGAGCGCTGTAACCAACAGCTGCGAAACAAGCTGCGAGGGCAAGTGAGCAGCGTCAATGTAACTTTACGTTCACTAAAATTGCTTGTTTTTGCCACTGACCGGCTCAGATTGTTATAATAAGTGTCTGAAAACGTTTTTCTTACCTTTCCCGTGATCCGGTCTGTTTGTTATTGTGTCTAAGTGTGTCTCTCCTTCAATACTGGACCAATTTCAGAAAGTGTTGTCCCTGTGTTAGTCAGTTAGACACAAAAACATGGTTGAAAAATACCAATGTTACCCTTTAACAACATACATATTGTGTATTTGCTTTCTTAAGGGTCCAGGTGGCAGTCACTGAAGATGGGAGTCAACAAATTATGGGTATGGATATACATTTTTCAACTTCAAACAACTATTACCAAATGCTCACATTATTTGTTAAAGTATAAGATGACTCTTACTAAATTCAAGTCTTCAAATTTAGGAATGGAAACCCTATTGAATGCTCCTCTACATGCTTCTCAACAAAGGGATAAGGTGAGCCTGAAGTCACTCTGCTGTTTTATCAGTGTTGTGTTTAAATGGTTAAATTGCTTTGTTATGTTTATATGTATTATATTCTAATGTTCATGATGCGTTTTCATGTAAAACTTGATATTTAGTGACCGTTCATTGACATAAAGCTACTTCTCTTCACCAGGTCAACTTTGATACTCGGGATGACGTAGGGGAGAAAACAGTGATGTTTTCTACAGATGATGCATTCATGGACATGACCCAAAGTCACACTATAAACATTGCCAATGATGCAGAATCACTCGCAGATATCACTGCGAATGACGGATCCACGGGTATGAGAAACGTCTCCTCGTCAGCGCCTTCTTTGGATGCTGGATTTGAAAACTTCCTCGCAAGTCTCTCTAAACCAAGTGGCCCCAGCGTTAATCCTGTGATCACCAGAATGATGCCTGCTGCTGGAGCATCCTCTGAAGAAACAACCGGCTCCCTGGCCCAGATTAAAACACAAAGGGTTAATGTGGATAAAGAAAATCAGGCTCCAGCTTCAGTTTCAGCTGCGATGGCAAAGTCTCTAAATACATCCAGGAAGATTGGGGAATTTTATGGAAGTGCACTCTGTCTAGAAGATGATTCAAGCATCGATATGACAGAAGATCAGACAGGCCACACTCTGGGATCCACTGATGATGATGATCCCTTTCAGTGTCTTTTTCCCACACAAGAAATGTACTCCCACCATGACAACAGAGCGTCACAGACAGCAGAGAAGACGACACAACAGCAGATCAATAAACCACTGGCATCAGTCAACACTAAAGGTATTCAATTTTGTATTTACTAACTGATTAATGGACTAAATATTCTACACTAATGTATTTCTTGCTTTGACTTCATACATGGCGTTTTGGGGATGCTGATATTATTTCACAACTTCATATTGAATACAGTTTAAATAGCGTCTTATTTCAATTTCTAAATGTAGATATGACATCTTCGAAGAATCCTTCTCTACATGCTTCTCATCACAGACACAAGGTGAGTTTTACATTTAGTTTGTTTTGCTGTTAGGTCAACTCCTATTGTTTTTAAATGTGCTATATAAATAAACTGACTTGATTTGACTTAATGACAGTTACAGATAGTATAATAGTATAGTTGTTTTAATGCTCTTCAATGTCTTTTCTTCTTCAGGTCAACCGTAATACAAAAGATGATTGCAGAAACAAAACAATAATGTTCACAGCAGGTGATGAGTTCATGGATATGACTCAGAGTCACACGGTAAACATTGCCAGTGGTTCATCAAATCCTCCAAACCAAAACTTGGACATTCTTCACACTCGTGGAAAAGCGGACAATGCTTCATCTCTGGAGGAGAGAAGACGTGAGACTTGTGGTACGCCTGGCTCCTCAGCTAATGGTTTGGATCTGGGATTTAAAAACTTCCTGTCAAGTCTCTCTAAGCCAGGCTCCACTAGTGGTAATCCTGCGATTGTCAGAGCGATACCTCCTACTGCAGCATCCTCTAAGGAAACTGTCGACACAAGCAGCTCCCTGTCCCAGCTTAAAAGTAATGTTGGTAAAGAAAAGCAGTCACTAAATACAACCAGGAGCTTTGGAGGATCATTTAATGAAAGGACGATCTGTCCTGAAAATGACGTGAGCATGGATATGACTGAAGCGCAGACAGGCCGCATTATAGGACTCACTGGCTCAGATGATTCTTTTCAGTTTCTTTTTCCCACACAAGACATGTACGCCCACAGTGAAAGTCTGAAGAAAAAAGAGGTGACTTCAGGACAGAAGAATCGTGACGTGCTGGGATCATCTAACCGCACAGGTATGGAAACCACAAACCTTCCTCTTTCAGTTAAGACTAAAAACAACTTCAGAATGAATTATATTTATTGTCTTTTTAAATCTGGGGAATTTGGGTCTGATTGCTTTTACTAATTAGCTCTTCATCCTCATGTTGGCAGACTGGACACTAGAGTGTTGTGCTTAAATATTGGAATTGGGGTCAGATAAGCTGTTTTCTTTGTTTGAATTGCTTCTTATTTCCCATTTCCACATTTAGGTATGGAAACCTCATTGACTGCTTCTTTAAAGACGAAAGTGCAAAGACATGAGGTGAGCTTAAACCTTTCCTTAATTTGATCTTTTACATATTTGTTTTCTGAAATAATCACTACACAGCCTGCTTGCCCCGAATACTGCATCTTTATACTAACATTAGAGCTGCACTAATCAATAATTTTCTTGTCTTAACAATTGATGAATTAACTTTGAGTAATGTGACAAGGGTGGCACCTAGTGACAAGCCCATATATTGCTCCATATCTGCTGGATGTGTAAATAAGAAAGTGTTTGCTAACATGTCCGCCATAACAACTTTATAAGTTGATAATATGTTGATGTTTTAATCTTGATTTTTCCCCAGTCACCATCAACAATTGTAGCTTTAAATACTGTATTTGTCTGAACATTTTTGTAACTTTCTAACTAACAGCATGTTGTATGAACTAGTTATTTTCGAGCATAACCCGACCCTAAATTCACGTCTCCTAAATAAACACATTTGTTTTGAAAAAAAACACATTGATTGTATTATTTTCTTTGCTTCAGAAAGGGATAGAAGAGCGTTTTTTATGGATGGTGGCAATTATGAAATGATCAGTGTCCTATAAAAGTTGACACATTATTTTATGTCTGTATTCCTCAGGTCATGTTTGATGCTGAAGACGACTCCAGAGAGAAGACAGTCAGGTTTACTGCTGACGATGCCGGTATGGATGTGACACGAAGTCACACTGTAAACATTGCCACTGCTTTACAACTGCAGTCGCATCAAAATCTGGACATTTTACCTGATTGTGGAGAGAAAACAGTGAGGTTTACTGCTGACGATGCCGGTATGGATGTCACAAGAAGTCACACTGTAAACATTGCCACTGCTTTACAACTGCAGTCACACCAAAATGTGGACCTTTTACCTGACTGTGGAGAGAAAACAGTGAGATTTACTGCCGACGATGCCGGTATGGATGTCACAAGAAGTCACACTGTAAACATTGCCACTGCTTTACAACTGCAGTCGCATCAAAATCTGGACATTTTACCTGCTTGCGGAGAGAAAACAGTGAGGTTTACTGCTGACGATGCCGGTATGGATGTCACAAGAAGTCACACTGTAAACATTGCCACTGCTTTACAACTGCAGTCGCATCAAAATGTGGACATTTTACCTGCTTGCGGAGAGAAAACAGTGAGGTTTACTGCCGACGATGCCGGTATGGATGTGACAAGAAGTCACACTGTAAACATTGCCTCCAATTTCGAACCACAGTCACACCAAAATGTGGACATTTTACCTGCTTGCGGAGAGAAAACAGTGAGGTTTACTGCTGACGATGCCGGAATGGATGTGACAAGAAGTCACACTGTAAACATTGCCACTGCTTTACAACTGCAGTCGCACCAAAATGTGGACATTTTACCTGCTTGCGGAGAGAAAACAGTGAGGTTTACTGCTGACGATGCCGGTATGGATGTGACAAGAAGTCACACTGTAAACATTGCCACCGATTTCAAACCACAGTTGCGCCAAAGTGTGGACATTTTACCTGCTTGTGGAGAGAAAACAGTGAGATTCACTGCTGACGATGCCGGAATGGATGTGACAAGAAGTCACACTGTAAATATTGCCTCCAATTTTGAAGCACAGTCACACCAAAATGGAGACTTCTTACCTGCTTGCGGAGAGAAAACGATGAGGTTCACTGCAACTGATGCAGCTATGGATGTGACAAGAAGCCACACTGTAAACATTGCCACCAATTTCGAACCACAGTCTCACCAAAATGTGGACCCTCTACCTGCTTGCGGAGAGAAAACAATGAGGTTCACTGCAACTGATGCAGCTATGGATATGACCCAGTGCCTCACTGTAAATATTGCCAGCAATTCAGTATCGGATTCACTTCCTCCACTCCGGGATTCTAACATTTTATCCATTCATGAAAACATGGATTTTCCTGTATCTGCGAAGAAGACCCATCGTCCGGGTAGAAACCGATCTTCATCAGCACAGGCTTTGGATAAAAAATCCCTGTCTAGGGCGAGTGGCCCTTGGGCTAATCCTGTGATCAACAAAGTAGTGGCTCCTGCTGCACCGTCCCCTCAAGAAACTGTAGACACAAATGGCTTCCTGGACCAACTTAAAACACAGAAGCCTAATGTGGATACTGAAAAGGAAGTTTTTGTTTCAGCTGTCATGGAAAAGCCAGTAAATAAAACCATGACGGAAGGTCCAGAGGACGATGTAAGCATGGAAATGACTGAAGCTCAAACAGGCCGCATTTTGAGACAAACGTATACAGATGAGCCACCTCAATGCCTTTCTCCCACACAGGACTTGTACCCCAATTCTGACCATTTGAAGAAAACCGAGATCACTTCACGACAGAGCAACGAAGCACTGGGATCATCTAATCCTGATGGCGTGGAAATCTCAACCCTTTCCGATTCTCTTGAAACTGGCACCAGGAAGGAACCTGTACCAAGAAATCAAACTTTATCACAGAAGATGGAGAGTTCCCCCAGTGCTGTTGACCATGATATTGATGAAGCGCCTTCACGAAAGGCTAGGCGAAGGAGTTTAGCCAATCTTCAGTCAAAAGTCAGGCGTTTGAGCCACAAAATAAATACAGCTCCTGATACTATTGCCATGGACAGCTGCACAGCACCTCTGCCTCGGCTGGAACGCGACATGGACAAAAACTCGGAGCCTGAACTTGAAATGGGTTTGGTAAACACCGAAGAAGATACACAAGCTCAATGTCTTACGCAAGAAGAACAACCCTCTACTACCACTGCAACTCCTTTCAACTTGAAGACTAAACAACTTATGTCAAGACTCTCCGTGGGAAGCTTTAAGCCGAAACTCCCCCGTAGGAGCAAACCGGATGTTTCAAAGAAGGTGAATTCTGTGAGAGAACATACACGGACAGTCAATGTTACGAAACAACTGAGCAACTTTGACGATGATTTGAGCAATATTTACAACGAAGAGCTTGGTAGCTATGAAGATGTGTCAGAAACGCTGGACATGAGTCCTCAGAAAGCCACTGAAGAAGTGAACGCTTCTCCCGAGTTCAACATGGAAGAGCTTTTAGAGGACGATGCATTTGAACAGGACTTTATTAGTAATGTCCATGGAAAAAAGAGATCTCTGCCAGAAGATGAAAACATACTGGAGGATGAGAAGAGAATGAAAACATTCACTGAGGCGACCACTGACGTTGAAACGGTAAGTCAAATTATTAGAGTATCGTAAATATATAATAGTATATTATATTACAGTTTCCTGTCATGGATATTCTTTCATTTGTTTTCTATTTTCAGTCTCATGTTGTGGAGTGTGACGGTAACATTACTGCAGCTCCAGGCATGATTACCCAGTCCACAGACTACTCCAACAGCAGTCACACAGCCAGATGTGAAACTACATTTGAATCAAGTAAGTTGTTGTGGATTCACAAGAACATCATTAACATCTTTATTTGGCGATGTTTTCCTGACATAATTGTGCTTCTCTAGATTCTCACTTAATTATTGTGTTTATTTTTTCAGCTTTCAAACAAAGCCTGTGTGAAGACTACACCACTGACATACAGAGGGTATATTGTTGACATATTTTATAAATAGATCTTTGAAATATTATTTTTTTTTATTCAGTTATTTATTGTCTTGAATGTTTTGATTACAGAAATTCGATGATGGCACCATTACAGTGTTGGAGTTCTTTAAACTCTTCAACATAGACTTTGTCATCCATAACCCTCGGCAAAGCATCCTCCCTGGCAGAGTAGGTTAATCTTCATTAATATTAAAACATATATGGAAAAGCAGCAGCCCAATGTGGTGACGTGACTTTTTATTTTCTGTTTTTGCAGCCTTCATCAGAAACAGATCACACACCGATGGATTTATTGAAAGACAGATACATCAACCGTCCTAAACAGATGGTGTATGAGACAGATGTCCTCAACCTCACAGAGAAGGTGGAGGGGTATGTACGCTTAAGATTGTATCACACATTTATTACTGAGATTGAGACACAATTGATACATGCATAACCTTGTGGTTTTTCTTCCCTGATGGGTAATGTCATTAAAGGAATAGTTTAGGTGTTTTGAAGTTGGGTTGTATGATGTGATGATGCATGATATCACATGAGACAGGAGCAAAGCAATGTACTGTTGTGGAAGGTAGCAAACATTTTAGTCACCTGAAATTAAAGTTCACCTAAAAAAAAAAATCAATATGAGTTTAAGTGTACAGTATAATTAGAATATTTTCACCGCTTGCTGTTAGACAGCCATTTCCAATGGTGAACTGAAGCCGTTGTATCCATCTATGCTCTCGCCAAAGCCACCAGACTCCACTGAAAAATCCTGTAATTTAGTTTGGTTGGCGGTAGCATAGATAACAGCTTAATTTCCCTGTTGGAAAAATAGACTGTATAGCTGTCTCACGGCGATGTAAACTAACGAAAATATCCTAGAAATAGCGTACACTTAAACTGGTATTTATTTTTTAGGTGGCTAAAATACGTTTTGCTTCTGCCCCCGTTCACAGCAGTACATTTGCTTTGCTCCCATGTCAGTACTCCTGTCTTCTTCTCCAAACTGGGGGTGTGCCAACCGAAGTACCTCATACAACCCCACTTCAAAACACCTGAACTATCCCTTTAAAACCATAGAAAACTCCTACTTGCATATCTTGCATATCAGCAGATCTTTGGCAGTTGGAAGTGGCATAGACAGATACTGTTTTGAGAAGCTCAAAATAAAACACATGCCTGTTTTGTCCTCTTCCCAGGTTGAAGGAGCGAATGTGGGACCTGGACAAGCCACTGAAGATTGTTAATAGACCTTTGTGGGAAGAAGTGAGAAATTCTTCAGAGAAAGAGGTATTAAAGGATAACTCTTTGTTACCATGGTGACTATGTTGGGCAGTGTGAAAGGGAGTATAATTGTCATTTTGTTAAAAGGATGCATGTAAATAATTGTTTTTATTTAGTGATGCCCTTTGCTGAGTATGTAGATGTAGCATATGATCATATCCCTGTCTCATCCTCACTCCGTGTTTGTTTGAATTCACAGATCATATCTTTTGGTGCAAAACTAAAAGAGAGAAATAGCCTCTTCAGAAAGTCGAGCAAAGTCCAGTCGCATGAAATGAAGGAGGTGTTGTACTCAAACCTTGTGCAGGCTAATCTGGTAAGAGCCTTCACACAGAAATACTGAATTACAACATTAGGGATCTTTTGAGAACGTGGAAGGTTAAAGACATTTTTCATCTTTTCAGGAGGAGCAACAGAGGTTGAGAGGAACGATTGAGGAAGCAGATGAGATGATGAAGAGTTTGGATGACTGTATTCGTGAATTAGAAACAGGTACGTTGGAACATGACTCATGAACAATGAATGGACAAATGATTCAGACCCGAGCAGAAGGTGAAACGTCTGTAATAAATTCTCTGTTTTTCCCGTCCTTTAGAAATTGCTGCAGTTGATGAAAATGGCTCTGAAGACAAACCAAGTCTGAAATCACGTCAGGAAGGTAACTTGTAATACCACTTAATTATTTTATTTATACATTTTTTTGTGCGTCGATTGAATAAGTTATTTATTTTTATGTGCGTGAAGTGAACACATTATTTATTTATTTATTTATTTATTTATTTATTTATTTATTTTGATATGCTTGAATATGTTATTGATTGATTGATTTATTTTATGTGCGTAAATTGAATATATTTTTTATTTATTTTTATTTGCATGAATTCATGAATTTATTTTATTTTATTTTTTTTGTAACAGAAATGCAGAAAGTCACAGAGGCTTTGGCGGATAATGACAGGTGAGTTGAGAATATTAATACGTATATTTTTCATGATTTTTCATTTTTTATTTTGTTTCTTATTCTCTTCTTTGTTTCTACCACAGACAAATATGTGAACTGGAGATCCAGAAGAAGCAGAATTCAAATAAACTGAACAGGCTGAAAGCGGAGACGAGGAACCTTGAGAGCCACGTCACCGTGCAGAATATGTCAGTTTCTGATTTTAATGGGTTTTCAGATCTTAAGTTCTTTCAATAACTGCTTTCAAAAACATGTAGGACCTCATTTACAAAAAGCTGCTCACGCTGAACCTTGAACTACTTTCATTTTACTACATTAAAGTGTGTTTTCTCTGTTACTCTCCTCGACTGTCAGGAAATAAGCTTATTTTGACAGTAGTCTTTACAATAAATACAATTCCACAGCTCTGTTTTTAGCTTTTATACACAAAGATATTAAAGTAAAAACCTTTTTGTACATTTCTTACCTCAGGGTGAATGAATGGAAGTTTGCAGAGAAGAGAGACAACTGCACCGTCTACACTTTCCTCCATGAGACCTTGCAGCTACAGTTGGTGTATGAAAAGACCAATGGTAAGTGATCTTCAACAGTCGACATGCTCGTAAGGCATCTACATGGTGGACAGCATTCATACTGTTCCTTCTGGAATTTGTATTTTTAATTTTAAAGTCTACTTGTGCAGAAAAATAAAAGTCTCTAAAAGCTGACAATTTGAACCATGTTGCACTTTTTAGCCACACTAATTTCAGGACCTGCTTTGCAGTCAAAACTAATGTTTATCACCCAAACTATGCACAGAAATGTAGACATCACAATACCAGCTAACATTAACTAGCTCTCCTCCTGTCGATTTCAACTCTGATTTGTTGTTCAGGTGCATTTTCTATCGTCCTCTGGACGCCGTTAGTCTCTAGCCCTGATCCCCCGGTATCTCCGGTACTGTAGAAAAAACGAGTACTGTCAGAATTTTGGCATCAACTTGGTACCCAAGTATAGGTTCTTGTGACATCCCCAAGGCAGACATTGGGTGAAAGTGTTTTTACAGACTGATTTATGTTTTCGTTTACAGCAAATCTCAAGCTCTTTTTTATGTTTTCCCAATAACATTTACTGTTTTTTGTTGTTTTTAAAGGAAATGATGCAGATAATCAGTCTGAGAGGAAAATATCACACATCACATTCAAACTTCAACTTGATGGTGAGAAAAAAACAATACAAAATGTAGTGTGTTGATGTTGTGTGTTTGGGTCAACGTGGATTCAAAACCAGATTCATGTCTGCTTCCCATCTACTGAATATTAATTAAATCCGTGGTAGTTTCTCAGTAGCTGTGTTGTCTTTATAATGAGGGTACAGTTAAGTGTCCATTGGCATTTTGAGCATGGGGGACATTCTTGTTGCTGGTCATTTGTACAACAAACAACTACTGTACATTTTGTTTTCAAACTAGATGAGAAGTCGCAGGGCCATGCCTGCCTGGTTCACAAACTGCTCTCTCAGTACATCGAGGGAGAAAGTGACTGGGTGGAGAAGTATCCAACAAGCAGACATGTTCCTCAGGTACGTGTGAATAATGGAGATTTGTTCAGTTGATTGATTCATGTTGTATATATATACTTACTTATACTTTACTAATATATTCTTTTATTTTCTTTTTTTTTTTTTTTTTTTTATGGTGAGACTTGTTTAAGTGCTTTGAGTCAGTAGACCCGTAGTATTCTGTCTCAAATGTGTGTTTGTGCTTTTGGTGTAAATAATGTTTTAAACAGTTACTCAGAAACTTTCCATTATTCCGTTGATGTAGCTGCTCCAGGAAGTTGGTCTGGTAGTGAGTCGCTGTCGTCTGCTGGGAGAAGAGCTGCGTCTGCTGAAAATGTGGGGAGGTGTAAGGCTCGATATTCTCGACATCAGCTGTGTGGACACTCGGTAAGAACTCTTCCCACATAAGATAACTGGTGCAACGTTTTTAAAGCAATTTTATAATTAATTTTGCCTTTATTAAGGAATAATCGACATGGTTCCCAGTGACCAAGTGGCCTCAAAACCTGCAATAAAAGGACCACAGAAACTATTATAATATCATGATTGGGGGTCATTTGATCCTCAACTAATTTAACTAACTTTTCATTTTTAATTAATAAAACTAGCAGAAAAAGTTTACATGACATTATATAACACACTTTCTTCTTTTTCTTCTTGCAGAGTGCACATTGTCTTCAGCCGTCTCAAGACATTGTCCAAGTTTGAGGTGATCTTCTCCGTCAGTCTGATCGACCGCCTCTGTGTCCTTCAAGTGCAGAGCTTCAAAAACATGATCGGAAACACGACGTAAGTTTGACTCAAATATAACTTTAATAGAATTAAGTGAGGCGGTGCTTTCCTGGCTTTTGGGTGGTGGGAAATGCAACTTTAAGTGCACTTAAATAATACGTGCTTAAATGCAGGGTTGATGGCAAATAAAACACTACTACATTACTACAATTTACTACATATGTTAGGGTTTTATTTAGATTTTTATCATTTTAATTATTAAACTTACTTTATCATATTATCTTTATTTTCTTGTTATCTGATCTTGTTTTTTGATCGTATTGTTTCCGATGGCATTCTTTCTCATTTATTGCTGTTTATTTATCCATTCTGTATAGTTTAATGTGTAAAGCGTTTTGAAAAGTAGTATTGGTAAAGCCTACAAATAAAGTTTGTTTAGCCTTAAGTTTTTTTCAAACTTTATCAGACAAAGAAATTGCCTTTGTAAACAGTAACATTCTCCATCAGGTTATTATGAATGAATCATGCATCAATGTTGTTGATGCCGTTTGAAAAAAAAAAAAAAAAACTTGATAACTGCACAGATGGTTTGGCTGTTCTTTTGCTGCTCGGCGCTTTGAAATTTGCGGACAAGACGGAACCGGTATAGACAGCTGCTTCATTGTTGCATCAATGCTGTCATAACGCTCGCGGCCTAGACACAAGGCAAGAATATTTATGTGACATTATGCAATTTCCTTACAAGCAATAATATTTGACATTTTCATGTATTGACAGGATTCAACAGATTGAGGAGATCGTGGCGTCGTTCAGTCCAGCCAAGAACCTCCTGACGAAGATCGTCAAAAAGATTCATGAAAATCTGCTCTGTTGAGACCAGGAACTTTGATTCCAGGAACTTTGTTTCCAGTCGTTTGTAATCAAACCCTTTTGTACAGTACAGATGTTGAAAAATGAAAAACTTAAAAATCCATTAAAAGGATAGTTTGGGTGTTTTGAAATAGGGTTGTATGAGGTACTTATACTTTACATAGGGTATTACCTACAGTAGATGACGATCAGCTTGGAGAAACAGAAACAGGAATCTGTTTGAGTCTGTCTGTTCTCCAAACTGGGGGCGTGCTAACCGTCATCTACTGTAGGTAACACACTGACTATGGATAAGTATCTCATACAATCTCACTTCAAATGATCCCTTTAACTGGCTTTTAAAAAAAATATTTTACAAAAACATTTCATAGCATTTTGTTCAAATTGCTATAATACAGGAAATCAGATCAGTTTCAACTACAGCCTCGGTCTTGTTCATCAGATGTTTGGCCAGATGTTACCAATATTTGCAGTCACTAACATTTAGGTGCCCAAACGTCTCTAAAAAAAATACATTGGCAAAATATTTTATAACAGTTTGTTCTTGGAAAAGATAGTGGGATATTTTTGTCGCAGCTTCACTGCAAATGTTAGGTTATTCAAGTCATTGTCAGTTGTGTTAGCCATGTCATCTAGGTAGAACATTTGGTTAATTTATATTTGCTCAGTGATCATGTGAACCATTTAAAAGATTGAATACAATTGTCAGTGCAGTGATTTCTGTGTAGTTTCCAGAGTCGCCTCCAGATGGTGAACATGGGCCGAGTTTACGCTTTTATTTTGCTTACAGTGTGTATATATATGTCATATTTTGCTGTAACATATGTAAATATATTTTTGCTATATTTTGTTCATAATGCTATTACCACTATTAGTCTGATCTTTGTACTTTTGATATTAGAGAGCAAAAATTATAAAAAAAATAATTAAAATAAAATAAATGTACTCAAACGTTTTGATTAAAAGCATTTTGTTTGATTCTTTTTTTAGATAGATAGATAAACTTTATTGATTCCCAAAGGGAAATTGAGGTTACAGCAGCAATTTACATAGATCTCTCATAAATCTCTATACAAATGTACACACCAACTACTTTACACTAGACAATAAACTAGAATTAAAGATACATCTCTGCTGTGCCAATTGAAAGTAAATTATGTGTATTGCAAATTGAAGTAGAATGTGCTATTGTTTGCTTAAATGTGCTTTCTTTTGCAGGATGCATTATCTCTATGATTAATGCACACATTACATGCTGTAGTCTTGTCTTAATCTACATCATGTAGGTTGAACCGTTAGTAGTAGTAATAGTAATGTATCATCAATAATAAAAAATCTCATTGAAATACAGAGATGATGTCGGTATTGAGAGACTAATGGGCTTTAAGACTGGTGTTACCTTCATCCACTTAAGAGGTGTGGTTGGCAAAAAATGCGAGAAGAGCTGAAATGTCAAACATCGTCTATTACTCTGCACTTATTCTCCACGACAAACTTTAGTCTTTTTAACTCCTCTGCATGCTGTCAGTGTTCTGCTACTCTTTGCTAGATTATTTACCAATCTATTGTATCTGTCTGTTCATCACCCCAAATCCTATACCCAATAAACTGAAGATGAGACCAGAAAAAGACACTTCTTGGCTCATGTAGGTCTGCAACAAAAACATAGATAGGGTGTGTCTTGCAGTAGAGTTTAAGTCAAACTTGAAATGTATTTTTTTTGTGATGGAACTAGTTTCATTTACAGCTCTATTTAAGGCATCACCTGCAAACTAGACACCAAACACACCCTCAGTGTTAAATGCTTTACTGTGGTTAGGCTCTAGAGGGCGCCATGGGCCTGTAAAATATATACATTTGTATTCCAATGCCAACTTTAGTTTGAGAAAGCAATGTCTGCTTAAAGCCCCCTCCTCACAGAAAATAGCCTTAGTGTGGATATGAGTTGTGAGCAGTTCAACCAGTGTTTCTTCTCTGCTCAGATTGTTTAAGTTGGAGGCTTTAGAGGCCAAAAATATAGATTTTCTTTTCTAATTCGCTCCAAAGAAGGCTAGAGCTAGATATGACAAGATAGAGCTAGATATGAAAAGAAAAATGCTATTTTGTCCTCCATTATTTTGAAATCTGGGATGTGCAACCCTATCACATTTTTATGCTTATTGGACTTTGGGTCTTGCACTCCACCGTGATTCCCGTTGTTGAAGCCCAACCTCCTTTACCAAAATATATTTTAAAGTTTTTGTAATTCAAACAATTAAAGTACAAGTAAATACTTTTGTGCAGTACAACATGTTGCTGCTTTTCATCTAAGAAAGGTAAACAACGAAGTAACAGAGAAAATGTACTTTTATTTTTTATTTCGTATGTTTTTAACTCTGTTTCGTACATTTTAAGGCTAACAGACAGCCTTGTAATCCTTCAGCAGTGACCAGTGAGCAGCTGCACCGCGGCATCAAACAAAGAAAACTCATCTGTGTAGCTGTGTGCTCTCTGGACCAACACAAACCTGATGTTAGTATTTAGCTGCAGATCTTACTGCTGCTGCTCAAAGCTCATTGGCAACAGCCAAAACATGACTGACATGGACAGTGTCCAGAGGTCATCTGAAAGGTCAAACAGCCAGAGACAAGCCTCTGAGAGGATGTGTGTGTGTGTGTGTGTGTAGGGAGGAGGGGGGGGCAAAGACTGTCCACTCCTGAAGCCGCGACGTCAAAGGTCAAAGTGGACTTTCCAAACCGTCACCCTCGAGTGAGCCGTCAGGAGACACGAGTTCCTGCGTCCCTCCCCCAGAAACAACGGCTGCTGTCAAACCAGATAGAGGACACGCAGGGTGTCCAGGCGGTGCGTTCGGGTGTCCTGACCTCGGCCTGGAGGTCAACTCAATTTCATTTCCATCGATCCATTGAAGGATTTTTCATTATTTACAAATGTGAAACTGAATCATTCATTAGATCATAACACAATACAAATAGGTATTAGGTTATTTGGTCCAGTTGAGTAAATTTGAGTTATTGAATTTCATTAATGTTTGTCCTTGGGAATAGCTTGGTAGTGTGTGTGTGTATGTGTGGTTGAGTCATTGTCTTTACCGTTTAAAAGAGTACTTTGTCATTGGTCTGTAAAGAAAAAGCTCAATCCTAATGCACTTGTCAGAGTGAAAAGTTGATAAATGAAAATAATTTCATGAGCATTGAACTGTTTACTCACTAAGGGAGGTGCAGACAACAGGATTTCATCTTCAAAAAACATGAAAAGGCACCACTTATGATGTACTTACTTTAGGCTAAATGTAGCCTCCACCAGGTAAGATTCAAATGTTCTCGTAAAATGTTTTTTGCTGATAATAGTGCCAATTATATCCATCTATAATCAATGTCATTTCAGTGTTGCCTCAATGAAAATACTGGGTATAAAAAGGTGAGACTAGCATTTTGCCGAATTGGACAGAAAAGAGATCGAGTGTTGATTAATCCACTTGAAAAATGACCGAATCAGTGTGATTTGTCTTTGTTATGTGCACATCGCTAGCTAGCCGCTCTGTGAGACTATACACTTACATTTACCAGGTATTTATGCCATATTCACCATTTTAGTTCAGGCTGTTCTCATACACTATTCGTAGTTGAACTAACTTCCATAGTTCCAAACGTTGCCTTATTTGTGTTACTTAACTTCCATGTTTAAGTAACTAGCATGTCTATGATCTTTTCCTAAACCTAACCAAGTTGTTTTGTTGCTTACTGATCATTCATGCTACTGGACATTTGTAGGAAAATGCACGAAACATAACAAAATAACTTTTCGGAAAATATTATATGAACCGTTTTAATCTTATTAGCGTGCTAGCATTTGCTAATTAGTGCACTAAACGCAAAGTACAGATGAGGCTGATGGGAATGCACATAGATATTTGGACATAAATTATATTTTATGACCAAATATTCAAGTTTTTGGCCTGATGATATCGCTATAGGTGAACAGAGTTAAAGTTATCACACTCAGTCAGTTCTTACAAGAACAAATTTCATGGCAATCAGCAACAATTCATAAGACATTTCACTCAAAACCACAAATATCAGCCTCATGGTGCCGCTAGGGGAAAAATCAGGGGGTCACTAAAGTCAGTAGGATTCATCCTCTGGGAACCTTGAACACGATTTCAATCCATCAAGTGTTTGCCATCCTTGGAGCCATGCTGCTGCTGTCGATAAAAACCTACAAATCTTTTGACATAAAGTGAAACCTGTTATGATCTTGTTAAACAATTGGTTGGAAAATAACATCAACTGTGTCTGAATCAGATAAATGTGCTGATTGAATGGGTGAACACAAAATAGTCAAAACACGAATTCACAAACTAAAGCAGAAACGACCAAAAAATGAGATAAAACAGAAAATAAAATCCATCCAGGTTAATTTAAACCAGCGTAGATCATTTCTAACTGACATTGAATGCATCACCACATACGAGAGGTGCAATGAAACACCTCTCTGAGTGACAAATGTAAAGGTTTATTGGGATTTAGATGAAATTAGATGGCAACTCTCCAAATGTGTAATTCTGTAAAGTGGAACATTTGGCCTCCAGCAACCTGGTTCAAATCTGTTTATCCTCAGATCCAGGAGCAGTATTTCACCCGAGTAACCTCATCAGTGTCCTCCACTGACAGCAGCAGGGACGGACAGCTTTTAGGTGCTCGGATTGGTTTTAGAAGATGGAAAAGCGCTTCAAGGTTTCCTTTCTATTAAAGTCCCAACATGACCTCCTACCAGACTCACTGCTGCTTCATACAAGAAAGAAAAGAAAGGGAACTGAAGTACGCACTTTATTCTAGTAGAAAGAACTATATTCCATTTTTATTTCTAGAAATAATATTAGAAACGTAACAACTTCTTGCTATAGTTGTAGTGCATTTTATACATGATTATGATTAGAATATGTCAGCATTTAATAAATATATTCGTAAAACACAAACACAACTGAATCCAAGGGATAAAATGTTAAAGTAACAGCACTTATATGGTTGCAAGAAGTTAATTTTTTGTAAATTACAGGACCTGCAGTGCCAACATTCAGCTGCAGGTCCTGCTTGGATAATAATCTGATTTAATATTTAGATACTTGAATAATGGTTTTGACATTATACGTCTTCCATAGCATTATAACATGGGGTCTCCCAAAGCTACATTCTGGGATCAGAGTTGTTTGGCTTTACTGTGTCTGCATTGCTGGGCCAGTATATAGTAGTAACTTTAAAGTTCAGAGTTCAACAGAGAGCTCATTTGCAGTGACCCAACAACCAACGACAGACGTGCCAACACCTCCAGTCTGCAGTAATTCGCCTCCATTGTCCCTCCCTTCCTCTGGCCTTGGTGGCCATGTTTGTTCATAGAACAACGCAGCCATGTCTTATCATAATTATCTCACAGTGCTGCTGGAATCCAGCTGCGACTGCTTCACTCATACAGTAAGAAAAAAAGATAAAGGCAGCGCAGTTTAAACAAAGTGTTGGGTTTCACAGCAGCTCCAGAGGAAAGGGCTGCATTGAAGACAAAACACAATGGATTTATTCTTGAGGCATTACTGTATATATTCACAACACATAATACTTTCACTAAGAGGTCAGAGAATAACAATGAAACTGTCCCATGGTACACTGGAGTTAGTGGAGCCATATTGTTTATTCAAACCACTGCATAACATAGGAAATGTGCCAGTTCGTAATGTGTGATCCTACTAGATCTATACCGTTGATTTTGATTGAAAAAGTAGTTTTTGAACAGATTTATTGGCATTATTAAGCAGATAATGTTGCGATCCAACAGGCCAATCAGTGTCGAGTATTGGGAGAAAATAGTGTCATACTGTTAGGCCTCAATACCTTTAAAGGTGCTGGTTTTGGCCGTCGTCATCTTGTTTTTTTGGCCGTCGTCATCTTGGTTTTTGGCCGTCACTGTCTTGTTTTTTTGGCCGTCTCCATCTTGGTTTTTGGCCGTCACTGTCTTGTTTTTTTGGCCGTCACTATCTTGGTTTTTGGCCGTCACCATCTTGGTTTTTGGCCGTCATCATCTTGGTTTTTGGCTGTCTCCATTTTGGCCGTCTCCATCTTGGTTTTATGCCGTCACCATCTTGGTTTTTGGCCGTCACTATCTTGGTTTTTGGCCGTCACCATCTTGGTTTTTGGCCGTCTCCATCTTGGTTTTTGGCCGTCACCATCTTGGTTTTTTGGCCGTCACTATCTTGGTTTTTGGCCGTCATCATCTTGGTTTTTGGCCGTCACCATCTTGGTTTTTGGCCGTCATCATCTTGGTTTTTGGCCGTCACCATCTTGGTTTTTGGCCGTTATCATCTTGGTTTTTGGCCATCACCATCTTGGTTTTTGGCCGTCACCATTTTGGCCGTCTCCATCTTAGTTTTATGCCGTCACCATCTTGGTTTTTTGGCCGTCACTATCTTGGTTTTTGGCCGTCATCATCTTGGTTTTTGGCCGTCATCATCTTGGTTTTTGGCCGTCTCCATCTTGGTTTTTGGCCGTCACTATCTTGGTTTTTGGCCCGTCATCATCTTGGTTTTTGGTCATCGTCATTTTGGTTTTTGGCCATTGCCCTCTTAGTGTAAAGCTTTCAGCATCTTGGTTTTTGGCCGTCGCTATCTTGGTCAAAATTATAAAAATGTTACAATTAACTTTCAGGAACTGAAAACACACTGTGAAAGGGTTAAAGTTCTAAGACGAAAACACAGACAACGCCGTGGTAGCGACCTGTCCATCACAAGGTAGCCAAGCCCTAAAGCATCCCCTGCTTTATGGTCTATGTGACTCTAAATGGGACCATCATTTACTAAACGAACATCATGCTGTATTGAAGAAGACTTGAAACTAGTGATTGAGACCATAAACTCATGTTTACAATGTTTACTGAGGTAATATATCAAGTCAGAAGTAAGCTCATTTTCTCATAGACTTCTATACAATCAGACTTCTTTTTGCAACCAGAGGAGTCGCCCCCTGCTGGCTGTTAGGAAGAACCACACTTTTGGTTTGATATGTTGCTGCATACATGTTAAATATTTTACTCCTGTGACAAAAAGTATGTTGTATACTGGATATCTTTGAATTATAGGAAGTACGGAGGCTTTCTGCTGTTAAGTCCCCCAAATTAGATGTAATGTTTGTGTTTGTTTGTCTGTGCATTGGCACGCTGAAACGAAGAAAGGCCTCTGTCCTGTTCATCAGTCCCTTCCTCACTTCCTTCTCATAGCCACGCTGCTCTACTGTAGGTTACCTCATTGGGGGGCATCAGAGGGCGTCTTAATTGGTCCTTCCAGGCAGGTAATTAGCTCTGATGGCATGTGCTCCCATAGTGATGCGAATGACAGGGACACGGCCACGTCCCCCGTCCCACCCCCAATCACCAACACACACACACACACACACACACACACACACACACACACACACACACACACACACACACACACACACACACACAAGTAAACACTATGTGACCCAGGAGTTGTCACATTCTCTGGTCATTCTTGGTAAAAGACAATAGGTCTGCCTTGTTAAAATAGGCTCCCTCTCAGCAGGGGGACACAGCAGCTGTCCCATAGTATCAAGCCTCAATGGTCCCATGCAGCAGCCTCACAAACCACCCAGTCCAGAGGTTGTTTTCAAACTTTTGTGAGGACACATTTCATCTCATTAGCAGGGAAGTACAAAAGAAAAATATATTTAAATGTCCCCTTAATCTCCTAATGGGGAATTTGAAGATTAACTATATAGAATAGCATTAAAAACCTGTTGGAAATTACTTTTTATAATGAAGTAGGACACCATAAAATACATGTATATATGTATCTATAGGAACATTTATTTACTGCAGCCCATCAAATTACTGCAAAACAGTAAAAAAGTGTTGTGTTTCCGAGCACCAGAGTCCCTTTAGAAAACCTCTAATTCTACTGCAGCAGTGTTTAACTGCTGCCCATCAAATTACTGCAAAACAATATCTATTTAAATAAATGTATACTATATATATTTGTACCTGAATGTGTTACAGAAGGCAGCAGAACTTGAAAAACTCACTATACACAATACCATATGTATATATATATGACCAGGGCCACTGCTATCAATGAGACAAAGTAGGATACTGATGGTAGTTCACTGTGTGTTAATTGAGGTAGCATTATAAAAGACTTTGAGTTCATGTGAGTGTTATATGATGTATTATTCCGTGGTATTTTCTCAGAAACCAGCCCAAGATGTGCAAGTTGTCACTACCTTATAAAACTTGTATGTCTAAAACCTACAGGCATCTGAAATATGATTAATTATGATTGCGTCACTGGGCCTTAAGAGGCTTCAATGATTCATTTTAATTATAAAGAACTTTCCTTTGTGTCCCCTGGTCCATCTATAGCAAATGACTTGAGGGTGACTTCCAGCTGAGTTAGACTGAATCCAAACTATTCTCTGACCACAATAGCGTCACTTCGCTTCGGCCGAATTCCAGTTCAGGTCTATTTGTATCCATGGAAGACAAACAAGTACCAGGAACCCCGGCGAACAGAGAGCATTGTGGGCGAGTTGCCTATTCTCTGGCAGAATAATGATGACAAAACAGGAATTCTGACCTTGTTCGGAGGGAACGCATCCTGGGGCACGAAAGCAACGAGGGAACAGAACAATAATAGCTTTTCCTAAAAATATAAGGGCCTGACAGAGGAGGGTTTCCACCACAATGGCCTTGAGAGGAGGAGGAGAGGGAGGAGGAGGGGTCTTCACTTATTACTACTACCTGGAAGAGAAGTACTGATGAAGCCGACTAGTCCCGCCATGTGCCACAGTAGTGACTAGAAGGGAACCAGCAAACTGGGGAAACTCTTGTTGCAAGTTTTTGTAAGTTTTTGCAGATCTCAGATCAGATTTCGCAATTGACATATCATAACTTTATAAAGTTGAATATGTCAAACTTATTAGCAATATTTACACGTCCAGCAGCCAACTGATAAATGTCCAATATTAATATCCTTTTAGCTCTTCTTTGCGCTCAGCAAGAGTGAACCAAAACAGTAAAGCTGCGTGCCATAAAACCAAAACAAGGAGCTGAAAGAAGCCAAAACACTCCACATGTGTATACAATGTAAATATTGATTAGTGCAGCTTTAATTTATATTTCTTTTTAATGTGAATCCCAGTCCTGTCACCATCATGTCTTACTGTCTTCACCACAGATCCCACACCATGCAACATACAGACATCTGCGCTGCGTTATCGAGCGCCCTTTTGACACACGGTGCTATTTTGAAATCCAAGCTCACACGGGAGGATATAGGAGCGTCTCCTGGACAAGACGGGTGGCGGCTGGACGTCCAGACTGGATGCCGGCCGTCTTGACCCACACCTTGAGCCCGCTAACAGAGGTACAGCAGCCACCTTGGCTAAGTGCATTCCCCGAGCCCCCAGCCCAAATCCCTGCTTGACCCTGGCTGATAAACTATGCTATGGATAGACCACTGGACAGTTTTCCCTTTAAAAGAAGAGTTAGTGCAAAGTTTCCATAAAAACAAATAGTTCTTTTGGCTACTGTGGTCCATGTTGTGGGCCATTAAACCCCTAGATGTATGTTCTTTCAAATAGCATTATCTTTTTTCAGTCAATATCATCATTAATTTATGAATATATTAATATCTTCACACAACGTAAATGGGTTTTTGCTCCATTTCCTCCACAAATGTGTTCTTCTTAATAAAAACACATCATTCACACAAAGAAACTGCATCTCCTCAACACAAAAAACACCAAACTTCACTGAAACCAAGTTCCAAAATAAGAATAATCATCATCAAAAGCTTGCACTAGAGTTTATCTACTAGAAATAGGGACATATTGATAATCTGATTTGCTTAATGAATATTAATCTAACTGCTTCTTATTCATATTATTCAAGGTATTTACAGAACATACTAAAATAAAATTGATATTGTAGATATAAAACATATGATAACTAATAAATAAGCTGCTAAAGTAAAGGGAGTACACAGTATGTGACTGATTGTATACCAACAAGTTTAAAAGTAGTTGTGGAAGAAGTACCCAGAAACCATTCAAAAACTTACTTGAGTATAAGTACAAAAGTATTAACATCAAAATATACTTAAAGTATCAAAAGTAAAAGTACTTAAAGTAAATAAAAGAGCAGAGAAATGAAAGTGAGTTGGACATCATAAGTCATAAAAAGACGGAGCATGGAGAGACAGGAAGAGAAGGTTCTGAGGCTTCAGGAGGCTCCAGGTTTGGCGTTGAGCTAAGCCCGGGGAAGTCTGGCGTGCATCAGCCGCCTGCAAGCTGTAATTGGTCGTGACTGCAAGGAGCCTGTACCCCGCGTGTTCGTGGAAGGATGGGATTAACACGTTACGGGTGCCTCAGGACCTGACTGAGGAGCTGATAAGATTTTTGGAGGCCTTTTTGTGGGGTGATGCTCAAATGAGGCCCAAGAGAGGAGTCAGTGTGTCAGGGAAGTCCACCGTGTAGAGAAGAAATACAAGAAGTTTTATGTTTCTGCTGCTGACTTTGTCATGCTGAAAGAAGTTCAGATGCAGATGGGTTTTTTTTTAGACATTTTCAGACGACCAAAATGTTACAATTACCTTTCAAGAACTGAAAACACACTGTGAAAGGGTTAAAGTCGTAAGACGAAAACACAAACAACTCCAAGACCGGACAACGCCGTGGTAGCGACCTGTCAATCACAAGGTAGCCACACGCTAAAGCATCCCCTGCTTTATGGTCTATCTGACTCTAAATGGGACCATAATTTACTAAATGAACATCATGCTGTATTGAAGAAGACTTGAAACTAGCGATTGAGACCATAAACTCATGTTTACAATGTTTACTGAGGTAATAAATCAAGTTCTTCTTTTTGCACCCAGTGGAGTCGCCCCCTGCTGGCTATTAGAAAGAATGCAAGTTTAAGGCACTTCAGCATTGGCTTCACTTTTCAGACCACTGGATTTAACATAAAGACATATGATAAGATTATTAAATACAATGCATTGTTAAGGTTTAAGCCAGTGGTTCTGAGACCTTTTGTCTTGCGTCTGGCTGCAGTTCCACAGGGAGACATTTCCCCTAATATTTCACAAAAATCAAAGAGAAAAGTTATGTATCAGAGCTTTGTTTAACTTCTTTCCTTTCCCATTAATCATCTCACAACCCCCTCAGGTTTCTTTGTTTCTTTAAAGTTGCAAAGTCCTGGATCTAATCGACCACAGATTGTCTCAAATAAACAAAATTCTAATGAAAGCAGTGAATATCTGTTGCCAATTTGGATCAGTACAAACTCAAAGCTGAAATAACAATATTTACAGTTAACAACCACAAATCGAGATATTGGCACAGTATATTGACTGTGAAGAGTTTTTGTCAAAAAAACAAAAACAAAGCAGCCTTCACAAAACCCATAACACTAAAGTGAGAAATACTTGTTTTGACAACAGGGAATATTCATTTGTTTTTACATTTCATTTCATCTCTTCATTCTTCTGCCATCGTTTCTTTGTGTTCATCAAACCAGAGCAGGTTGACTCCTGTACAATGCTTCAACTCTGGAGTCCCCCCTCCCTCCATCTTATCGTGTCCTGCAGCTTGGCTGGATCGGGCAATATAAATTGGACGTGCCCAGAGGAGAGACGCCGGTTCCTCTTTTGGGTCCACACATTGTTTCGTCTATGCCTGTATTTATTTAGATGTAAATCAGCTTTCAGAAAAGTGTTACGTCCTGTCCTTGTGTAGTGGGCGGTGGACTGGGGCTCATTTGTTGGAGGAAGTCAGCCCCATCGAGATTGGAGCTCTGCAGATTGTTTTCCATTATAAGGCTGTTATTGATGTGAGGGGGGGTGACATCATGCTGCCTCACCCTTCAAGGCAGCGTTGGTGAGAAAGAGCTCCCACACCCATCTCTCATTCATTGCTCAGCACCCTGAGGATGCTGGACTTCTCTTCATGTTTAATATGGAGCTGTACCGGGCATTTAAAGGTGCATTATACGATATTCAGAGCATTCATATTGTAGCAAACAACTATTTGTTATGTAAAGATCTAGAGGAGTAATGTCTACCTGAGCAGAGAATGAAGTCACACTCTCTCTGTGTGTTGTAATAAGAGCTTCTCTGTGCTTTGTTGACATCGCCGGGCCGGCCACGCATGCCTTTTATTGCATGTGAGCGTGCCCCACTGGCTAGCTCAAGGCTGCTGCTCTGCACTGCTCTCATACGGCGGTTACAGCTGATAACGCCGTCCCGACTCATGCCATAATCGTGAAAGAGTACCGCCAACCCAGTTTTGTATTGATGATCTAATGTAGTGGAGTAAAAAATAAAATATTTGCGTCCAAAATGTAATGGAGTAGAAGAATAAAGTAGCATAAAATGGAAATACACAAGTAAAGTAGAAGTACCTCAATATTTTACTTAAAGCTGAAGTAGGCGAGATTGGAGCAAATATGATTAAAAAAAGTTATTTTTATAAAACGGTCGCTATATCGTGACAGTAGCACATGAAACAGGTAACCTGAAAAAAATCATGTGCCTCTATGTGCCTCTTTATTAGGTACATGGTGTACCTAATAAAGGTTATTAGGTACAAGGTGTACCTAATAAAGTGGCCGGTGCTAGTACCGGGTGGTCTTCTGCTGCTGTAGCCCATCTGCTTCAAGGTTGGACGTGTTGTGCGTTCAGAGATGGTATTCTGCATACCTTGGTTGTAACGAGTGGTTATTTGAGTTACTGTTGCCTTTCTATCATCTCCAACCACTCTGCCCATTCTCCTCTGACCTCTGACATCAACAAGGCATTTTCGTCCACACAACTGCCGCTCACTGGATATTTTCTCTTGTTCGGACCATTCTCTGTAAACCCTAGAGATGGTTGTGCGTGAAAATC
>CAKAOH010037974.1:0-17532 GCA_916701665.1 Sebastiscus tertius
TAACCCTAACCCTAACCCCCTAACCCTAACCCTAACCCTAACCAACCCTAACCCTAACCCCTAACCCTAACCCTAACCCTAACCCTAACCCTAACCCTAACCAAAAAGCATTTTTGCCATAATCGAGCAGCACATTATGTTATAAACTTATTGTGTGTGCTTTCATGTTGAATCTTAAAGGGATGGTTTGGGTGTTTTGAAGTGGGGTTGTATGAGGTCCTTGTCAGTGTATTACCTACAGTAGATTGCCGTCGGCACACCCCCAGTTTGGAGAAACAGACAGCAGTACCAGCATGGTGCCTGTTTCTATAAGCTGGGGATGTGTCGACTGCCATCTGTAGGTAATACACTATGGATAAGTACCTCATACAACTCCACTTCAAAACACGTCTGTAACGTACAAAGTAGTAACTATATCTGTCAAATAAATGCAGTATAGTAAAAAGTACAACATTTTTACCTAAGTGCAGTTCTTCCACCACTATCCATCGGTATCTTTGTCCAGAACTTGTGTTAACAACGACTTGTGTCAAGTGTGAGAGAGGCCTGTGGTGTTTTGAGGTGTTTGTTCGTAGCGTGTAGCTGGAGGTGCATCAGGCTTTGGCTTTGTGCAGCCTGTAGGTCCCCTATGGGGCCCAGCAGCAGAAGCAGTAACGGAGTGAATGCTACTAACCCTTCCTGCTTCCATTAGAGACAGAAACTAGAGGATTACTGCCAGGGGCAAGGCTAATGACTGTCATGGCCACAGAAAGCCGATTTACTGAAACCGTGGCAGGAAGGCGTGAAGCCAAAATCTCCCACTAAGACCCAGTGTGAGGGGCCTTAATAATGGAGACACTCTCGTCGTCTGCTCTCTTCAGTGAAAAAAGTTGTAAAAATCACAAAGAAGAGTATGCAACATATACATCTTGCATGTTCTTTCTCTAGCAGTATTTAATCAAAGAGTAAAAACCAACAAAAGCATGCATTTAGGAGTTGCAGCCTCCTTTTGAGAGGCGCAGAAGAAATAAATAGTCCCATCATCATTACTAACTCATAAGACATAAATCACTGAAGATGATAGTGTTATAAGTGAGTGGGAATGTTACAGTAACAATACAGTTGTGAGAGGTATGTGATGGATGTGTTGAAATGTTAATGCCGGTTGAGGCGCCATGCAGGAACTTGACGGCGTTCATGTTTCCAGTGTCTGGGTTTGGTTTTGCAAATAAAAGCCATAACTAGGACGTAATCATTGGAACTAGAGGACACATGATGGGATTTTTTTTTTGTGGCATGTTCAGGAGTAATACCCAGTGTGAAACACAGCGCCGAATGCAACGAGAGCCATCCCCGCTGCCGAGATGCCTTTATATTCCACACAACACCATCGAGAGACACTTCAGCTCGGTGACATTTAAGAATATCTGATCTGAGGAATTTCTTATCGTTTACTGCTGCTTCTCCTTTTCCTTCCATTCAATCTCTCTCTCTCCTTCTCTTCCACCCTTGGAGTTGTCCTCCCTTGCTCCCTTTCCTGTCTAAATAACATGCACATGCACACACACACAAACACACACATGCCTGGGCATTGATTTGGCTAGTTCAGAGAGTACAGGGGCAAGGGAGAGCACTCATGGAGAAGTTTGTACAATTGATCTCTGGAGGGCTTGAGATGCAGGACCCGCTCAGTCTCTCTCTCTCTCTCTCTCTCTCTCTCTCTCTCTCTCTCTTACGCTCGCTCTCTTCGTCTCTCTTCTTCTGCCCTTTTGTTTCCTCTGGCTGAATATGCATTTTCTGGATTAGAGTGAAGGCAAGGAGGAAGAGGAAAAGGGAGGACACTGCTGCTCTGAGTCTGCGGGATCTCAACTGTGGAGTTTGTGCAACAAAAAAACCCTCTTTTATCCTCGGAGGAAGTATCTTGGTTGACTTGGCAGTAGGACTTATGGATGTTAGACAATGTGTGTCAGCTTGCAGATTAGTGCTTTCTCCAATACCCCTTCTCTTAGGGAATCCATGCTGCTGTAGTTTAAGATTACAAATAAGGGAGAGATTTTACCTTTTGAATTTATTCTTGTGTGTCCCTGCTATCTTTCTTTTTGTTCTGCTTATGCACAATATCCAAATATGTTTTATCATCGTGCAACCGTGTCTTTAAAGAAGCTATAATCAATATTATGGATCACATTACTACTTTATTGTAAAAGGTTTTGCTCGTAGTGATGAACCCACAGACGATTGTTACCTGACTCTGCAGTTCCCCACGACTCTGCAGAGCTTTATAGCGTCGTTCAGCTCATTGTTTAGCAACTTAACACAGCGGAGCATTTAGCAGCTAAAGAGCCAGAGATTTCCCTCAAGAGTTGGTGGAGACTGAAAGCAGAGTTAAAAGTAGGGCTGCAACTAACAGACACTTTCATTGTCGATTAATCTGTCGATTATTTTCTCGATTAATCAATTATTTTTGTGGTCTGTGAAATGTAAAAAAAAATGGTGAAAAATTACGATCAGTGTTTCCCAAAGCCCAAGACGACGTCCTTAAATGTCTTGTTTTGTCCACAACTCAAAGATATTCAGTTTGCTGTCATAAAGATACCAGAAAATATTCACATTTAAGAAGCTGGAAGCTGAAATTTTGACTTTTTTTTTTCTTAAAAAATTACTCAAACCGATTAATCGCTTATCAAAATAGTTGGCGATTAATTTAGCATCAGCCTGGGTTCCCTCGACAATTTGTCTCTATTTTCTGGCATAAAATACTCTCAAAATATGAGTGTAGGGGGGTGGAGAGAGAGAGTCTGTAACCATAACTGACCATATGAAATGATTTAAGAGGTGCTGGATTATTTACACAATATTATCATGTGTATTATAATTAACATGATATCAATATTTAATTTTTAAATATCATATATAATATATTGGTATATCCTATACAGATATTCTGTATATCCGTTGCGACTATCAAATTAATTAATATCATAGATTTATCTGAATAAAACTTTTACGGCTTCTTTAATTTCACTGCATCAGCGGGATCTTCTAACGTATGGAGTGACGTTATTTTACTACTTGTGTAACAGACTGCTGTTACACAAGTAACCCGTTTAAGCCTCCAGACTTTGGTCAGGGAACAGACAGGAGACTTCAGAGCTGCTCCAGAGCTCAGTTGTAAACAAATCTCTGAACTCTGCTTGGTTCTTGAAAAGCTGAAGCGTTTATTTTCTGAGAAACTGAACAGGAGCTGAACATTTACTGTTACATTCCTACCCTGTTAATCATCACGTGACCCTTTTAGATTTGTCTTGTGGCCCCTTGTGGGAGTCATGGATGTATATAGAGAACAGGATGCAGCGTTGGAGGCGGGCTCCCATTCATTCCTTTGAAAGTTACTCAGTGGCCCATGATGCCAAAATGGCTCGACTGCTGAGTGATAAAGTACCCGGATCCTCCAGCATTCTTCCGCATCCATTGGGCCCGTAGAGCAGGTGCAGTAGCGTTTCCTTTAACTCCACCTCTCAGCCCTCGGTCCAGCCTCAGTCTGGGTCTCATTCACATGAACGAAGGAAGACAAATAACTCTGGATTCAGCTATTAGTGTATTTTACAAATTTTGTTGGGCTATTCAAGTGTTCGTACTGGGAAGTTGATTTACCTCAAAAAGAAAATGATCCGCTGATTTACAGACGTCTTTTTCCCAATATAAGTCTATGGGAAAAAGTATTTTTGGGCCCAATGGCATCACGTAACGGACATGAAAGTTGTAGTACCGCCGTTGGCCACTATGAAAATTTGCTACAAAGCCTGACGGTCTTCCTGGTGGTGGGAGTCCTGACCCCCATGTTGGGAACCACTGCGTTACCCCAGTACTTTACCATAGCCACGGAAATACTGGCCATCAAATGTCTATTAATATTATGGGCCGTGTCTAGAAGGTAACCGGCAAATTGCAAAATCTGATCTGAGATCTGCAAAAACTTGCAAAAACTCTTGCAAGACTCGCTGCCCAACGACTTATCCTAACTTTAACTATTCGAGATCAGTGCCTAACCGTAACCATCTCGCAAGAGTTTCCCCAACTTCCGAGTTCCTTTCTAGACACTACCAATATTTAGGGGTGTAATTATAATTCGATCTGGATCGATATATTGCTTCAATGATCAATGATTCAATATCATCGATGCAGAGTAACGATATCGATACATATCATCATCTTTAAGGTTCACCTTTATTTTGAAATTTCCACTTTATATTTCTTCTTTTTATTAAAAAGAATAGATTGTTTTTCACATTTAAATTTAAACTCCATAATAAAATTGTCAAATCATATTTTAGTTGCTTTTTGTGAGTTGATTTAAATGTAACTGATTGTGTTAAATAGTCAAATGATATCGTCTCATATCGATCGCAGGCCCCTGAATTGAATCAAATCAAAATGCTATCGTGGCAAACTTTGTGATATCAGCAAATACCGTACCGTTGTCCAAAGAATCAATATAATATCGTATTGTGATGAAACTTGTGATTTACACCTACTAATATTGAATATTGGGACGTTTCAAAAAGGATTTTTGGGTTCTTTCTTGTTTCTTGAGTGATAATACATACAGTATTACTCAAATGTGTCACAACACAGAATATAACAGGCTTGACTTTTCCATTATTTTTCAATATCAGGACACCTTGTTATCCGACATCATTTAAATCTCACCTCAGTAACCGCAAGTGAAGTAGCTGACTTACAATTTTTAAAAAATGTATATCACAAGCTGGAATGTCTTTGTGGCCATCTGATGTCTGACTGCATTTCCTCTGAAATCCTTGTATATTTGTGAAGGAGGAAAGTCTGGCGAAGGATTAGGGGAGAACAGCAAACTGCCAAAATCTGCACAGCCTGTCAGAGTTTGGAAAAGAAAGAGACAGGAGAGGAAAAAATGTCAAGAAGGAGACTGCAAATGAGGCTTGTTTCAATAACGGGATCGATGGGGATGCAGGAAAAGATGTTGTGTGCATCGATGATAAGTGTCCACGGGCAAACACAGGAGGGTAGGTTATATGGGGGGGATATACAGGATGTGTGTGTTGGGGGTGGATGTTGAGAAGATAGTGTGAGAGAAATGGAGATAGCGAGTGTGGCCCACAGGAGGCTGTACAGATAGTTTTTTGACTAGTTTTCCAAAGCACTGGTTGTTTAAGAGGCTTGAAAATGATGTTTCTAATGAAGAGGAGGCCACAGACACTGTGTGAGACAACTAGGGCTGTCCTGGACTAAAGAAATTCTATGTCGACTAACACTCATAAGATTTTGTCGACTAATGATGAGTTGATTTTAGAGTTGTAACGATTAATCGAATAGTTGTCAACTATTAAATTCACTATTTTGATAATTGATGAATTTTTTTGAGTAATGTTTGGCCGGACCGCAGAGGAATGCAAAATGCGTGACTGACTGAGTGATGAAGTTACACGATTGGTCGGCTCAGTGTTGGAGTTTCGTCATTGGCCAAGTCATTCAGCATGAAAAACAGCATAAAAAACAACTAATCATCTAAAGATATCTTAGTCGACTAAGACCAAAACGACTGATTACTCGACTTATTGACTAAGAGTGGGCAGCCCTAGCATTAACGCATTAAAAACAAATCAGATTTAGATGTGTGTTGTATTTGTATCGCGTTCCTATCTGAAGCCTTGATGACTTTCATCATTCATGGCTACTATATTTAGTGGGGAATCTCCACAGGCTTGGTAATTATTTTTACGCTGTTGCCCCTTGTGTTATTCAGTTCCCTAGCCTGGACCTTTTGCAGGAAGATGTGATTGTTGGGGACAGCCCTTCAGCAGTTGTCCATGTCACAGGGTCTTGTGGGGGATGCACTTTTCACCGCGAGACCCATCATGGCAGACCCAACAACTGTAGTTGCTCTATTCATGATAACCTTCACTCCAGTAGTATATTATTTATTTGCACTTGAGTGTGTACACACGCCACAGCCTATTTCATACGTGCATACGTTGAAGCGGAGCCTTGTGAAAGAGAAAACAGCCAGGTATATCCCCAGCCTTGATGTTACTCAGCGCCTTTTGTTCGAGCTTCCAGCTCATATAACAATGGCTTGCTGTAGGCTGTGTGATTTGTCTGCAGGCTGGGAGAACAAAGAATTCCTGTCACCTGTTATGGCACCTTTTTTGAATTAATTTTATAATGATTGAAGCCAGAAGACTTTCACTATATATAGTTTATGTAAGGACATAGGCTGTGGGACAATGAGAGATTTTTTTTAAAGGAGAAATAGTGCAGATATTCAGACATCTCTTGATAGCTGTCACTGCATGTTTATCAGTGTGTACTGATGTGTTCACACTGACAATAAGACAGATTAGTTGCCACAGTGCCAAGCTTTTTTCCTCCCTTTTTTGAATGCTGATGGCAGCAGGAGGAGATCTCTACAATGTTTCTCACTGCTTGCCATGCTGTGTTAAAAATAGTCACACAAAGGGTGACACTGAGCCATCGTGGCATGTCATTTTTGGGATCTTTGGGCTCTACGTTGAGAAACAGCTCCAACCGTCCTGTCTTCTCATCAATAGAGAGGAGAGAAATGTTGTTTGTCATCATTGTCCACCTGGCTTATGTACTTGCCACGGGGTCATTTTGCATCGCTGCAAATGCAGGTGAAAGAGTACAGATGTTCATGTTGGAACAACATTAACAATCCAAGCCATTTCAGGGCTTTCAGTTGTGGGAAAACACAAATTTAATACTGTATATTGTTAGATCTGGGCGTGAGGGTCACGAAATCAGGTGTAATATATACAGATTCTTAAAGGTACAGTGTGTAGGATTTGGTGACATCTAGTGGTGTGGTTGCAGATTGCAACCAACAGAAATTCCCTTCCGCTCACTCCTCCCTTTCCAAGTGGTAACGTGAGCCGCCGAGTGCATAACCAAGGTAACGCCATTTGCCTCGCTCAGAGGCTATCATACCATAATAACACTACTTTAGGAGTAACGGAAGTCAGACGGCGGCTGGCGATACCACAGTTTTACACCCTGCGGCTCACGTTACCGCAGTTTCACAAACGTGTCGCAGATCCAGTGTTTGGTTTGTCCATTCTGGGCTACTGTAGAAACATGGCGGAGCAACATGGCGGACTCTGTGAAGAGGACCCGGTCCCTATGTAGATACGAAGGACTCATTCTAAGCTAACGAAAACACAACAATTCTTAGTTTCAGGTGATTATACACGAAAACATAGTTATGAATATTTGTTCCATTTCTGCTAATAGATCCCCCGAAATGTTATACACTGGTAGGGCTGCAAATAACGATTATTTTCATTGTTGATTATTTTCTTGATTAATCGATTAATTGTTTGGTCTATAAAATGTCAGAAAATGGTGAAAAATCATTCAATCAAAATTGTTTTGTCCACAACTCAAAGGTATTCAGTTTACTGTCATAGAGGAGTAAATAAACCAGTAAATAATCACATTTAAGAAGCTGCAATCAGAGAATTTTGACCTATTTTTCTTAAAAAAATTACTCAAACCGATTAATCAATTATCAAAATAGTTGTTGATTAATTCAACAGTTGACAACTAATCCATTAATCGTTGCAGCTCTAGACACCGGCAGTTTAAAGAAAGAGTGAGTAGTTTCTACTTTGTGTCATTATTTTTTTTGAGTGCGGATATTATACATAATTAGGAACATATTTCCCAGAAACATTTCCAACACTTCCTTCATTCCCCCGCTGGCTTTTTATCGCAAAGAGAGTGTTGTTGTCTCCAGGTAATGATTTTCTGATAGTGACGTGCTAATGTAGCTTCAAACTGTTGCATCTGTTTTGTGCTGTTGATAATTGGTGATGGTAATTGCCTATTCTGTAGGAGTAAAGGCTTTTTAGCAACTCTGCCCGAAGAGGTAACACCCCCATCCTTTAAGGTAATGTTTGCTAAATGAAGATGGAGATGGCAAAAGGCTCTAACAAGCCCCTCACCCAGAGGTCCTCTCCTCTCCGTCTACTGTCTGCAGTGGGGCTCTTGAGCACGTTGTTCACACCGAGGCACATCCATCTTCTTTTTATCCCAAATTACTCGCCGTCTTTGATTCTCACTCCCCGTGTAAATGAAGTGGGTGTGAGAGGGCGGGAAAGCGGTGGGCTGATGGATCTTATTAGAGGTGTTGCATTGATAATCAGTGGAGGGACAACAAGATATGGAGGTGAGAGAGGAGGTGAGAGAGAGAGGAAGAGGGGGAACAATAGCGGTGTCTCTCTATTCACAGTGGCAAGGTGCCCTTGAGAGGAAGGAGACAGAGAAAGACGGAGAGAGGACGAGAAAAGAGATGGAGGAGAAATGTTGAGCTGTCGCAAATGTAGCTGTGATGTCACTTTGGTTTATCTCCATCAGTGCGCCTGACTGTCCAGAGAGGCAGCGCCACATGTGTGAGCTGAGTGAAACTCCATGTTTACGAAGGGGTAAACGTTTGTAGCACTCTCCCTCCCTCTCTCTCGCCTGCATTTCCCTCCCCAGCCGTCCTCCGGCCCTCCATTTAGGAAGTGAGAAAGTACACATCTTTATTTATAAATCATGGAACTCCCTTATCTTCCACTTGGCTTGTTTGGTTACAATAACCACACTATTATTCATTTCCTTTTTCCTGTGTTCCCTCTGGGCTTCTCAGTCACTACCGAGGGAAGAATGTGTTTTTCTGTATTGTCTTGTTTACATTGAATAGTGTGCATGAAAGCAGTGCACACCGTCAACTATGACAAACATCTACACGTCTCTGCCTTTTTTTTTTAGCAATGTACCCTGTTCAGTCAGTAGCACTGCAGGTTATGCTTCATTACATACAATGAACAGAGCAGCACTTTGACAAGGGACCGGTTGCTTGGAGGGGACAGGCTGTCTGTCATCCCTCAATAGGATCATCTCCACCTGCTTATGTGTTTGGCCTGGAGGAAAAGTAAAGGATGAAAGGCAGGTGCATGCCCGTATGATGACAGGGAGGACTAAGAAGATGATTTTTATCTTTTGAGGAAGCCATACAGTATGTTGAAGGAGTGGATTTGATTTTAATCTCCATATCAAGGCAATGAGGTCATGTGCTTCATATTTTTCTGGACGTTTTGCATTTAAGAGTTTACATTCCACGGCCCTAAGGCAATGGTTGTCAACCTATTTTGTACCAACGACCCCAAAATTGATACACATTACGTCACGGACCCCCATTTGATAAGATTTTCTTCAGGGACCTCCTCCATCTTAAAAGATTTTGGATGTTAAATATGATTTCTATAGTATATCAACAACAGTTGAGGAGATAACCGAGGAGGAAGTGAAACCTTAGATCAGAATAGTCACTCTTATGGCTCTTACTCACATTGTTTGGGTTCACTCCTATAGAGAATTCAATTCCCATTTTTCTGGGGACCCCCCTGGAACTCCGTCAAGGACCCCTGGTAGAGAACCACTGCTTTAAGGTGTTAAAAAGTCCCTAAAATTCATTCACAAAGGTCTTGAATATTTTTTTCTTGCCAGAGAGGACAGTAACAAAGATAAAACGTTTTATTGTATGTGGTTTTGCGGGCTGTCGGGAGACGTTATACATTTATAAACTACAGCTGATACTTGTGTGATGGTTGCATGCAGGAAGCTGTTTATTCCTTTTTTGTGTGCAGTTTCAGTGTTTGAGCAGACCTGTAGTAAACATTCGCTGCCTTGAAATGGGGTCGTGTTTGTGGTGTTCATGAGAAGAATCCATATATCTTTTGGTATTCACGACGATTCATTGTGTGCACGACTTCCCATGTTGTAAACACAAGCTCACAGGTTTTATTTGAAGGCAGCATCTCTCACAGTAGCTAAGCTCATCGACTAGCAAGAACTTAAATTAACTTATTTAGTCATTCGTTAATCAATCCATCAATTGTATGTAATTTATCTGGGTACAGGTCGGGTCAATTGATTCATTGTATTACTAGGAATTATAATGTAGGAATTTGAATGTCAATAAATCAGTGTACTTAATAAGTAATTAACTAATATTCCCTACTAGTTTTCCATCATTCTTTGACAAATATGACCGTGAAACAGGTCTTGAATTGCATTCTATGTTTTATTAAAAAGTCGTCAATTTAATTTGGTGAACCTCAGTTAAACATATCTTTAAATTGACGACTTAAAAAAAAATACAAAATAGAAATATTCAGTATTTTCCTGGCAACATTTTCTTGGTCTGGAAAAGGCTTTGAAACATTTAATGTACACTTTCATGCAAAATGTACAGAAAATATAAACGTATGACAATTAACTGTTGATAAAATAAAAAAATAAATGATAATATTAATTTGTCGGGTATGCACTCATGACCTCCTAAATTTTTTAAATCCTGGTTACAGTCCTGGAAGTGAGCGTACTTGTGTGGTGGCCATCCCTCTCGTCTCACTGTGGTGTGAACACGCTCTCATGAGGCTAACTTTTCAGAGTTGGGGAGTTCAGTCGAGGTGATGTGGGATCAGGGAGGAAGGAGAAGCATTTGGTGCTTGTACAGAAGGTATTATACACACCCTGGTACACTGCATGCTAGAGGAAACACACTGAGCCTATGAGCTTGGCTTTATTAGATCCGGGCATAAAGCGATGCCGGTTACAGCTGGCGTGCAGACTTTATGTAATCACACAGCCTGAGACAGTCAAGCAACTACAAACACACACATACACTCTCAAAAATACATATACATCTAAACCTGCATATTTCTTATTACAGTTACTGTGGGATGAAAACCTGTTTGTCTCAAAGTTTGGTGATTTAATATGTTTTTACAGTCCGTGATGAACATCAGATCATTCTTTAACCTGATAGGCTGATAAAATCCTTTCAATACCCTTTTGATGACGTCACAAAATCAGTTTTCATCCGGTTAAAATGTCGTTCTGAGCACCTGGAGAGATCTCTGAGGTCATTTACACATCATAATAATACTTATAATACTGCTGTGGAAACAAATAACACTTTACGTTATTATGTGAAACTGGTGGTCATATATTTGCTAAAATGTGCACGACAGTAGGCACAAGGTGGTCACAAGCAGCAGCTGTTAAAGGGACAGTTCACCCCAAAATCAAAAATACTTATTTTTCCTCTTACCTTGGCTTGTGGTGATAAAAGCGCCAGAAAAATGTCTCTCTCCAGAAATCGTGACCCGGTTACTCGAGATAATCCACAGACCTTGTTGTGAGAAGTTTCATGTAGGAACTATTTTCTTTCTACCAAAACTACACCCACCAGTCGTATCACTGCGCAGGAGGAAGCGTGCATCTACTCAGGGACGAGAGGCTCGTGCTCGTGACAGCGTAAGGTGTAAACATTAATGGCGTCCTCCTCGTCTGAGCCGTAACGTTACCTAGCTCAGGTGAGCTAGCAGTATACAAGCACAAGCCTCTCGGATTATCTTGAATAACCAGGTCATGATTTCTGGAAAGAGACATGTTTTTTTGGCGCTTTGAGCCCCTAAAGCCGAATGCCATCTAGTTCCATTATATTGGAGAGAAGGCAGACATCTCTACGGCCGATATCTCCAACCAGGACTGGAACTTCCTCATTTTAGGGGCAAGGCCACTTGGCCTTTTTTGAGGGCACAAAGGCCAAATACCAAGGCAGCAAGATCATCAGATAAAACAATGATGTTTAAACCACAGAAATAATGAATTAATGGCTAAGGATGATTTTATTTTTAATACATAATATAACTATCAGTGAAATAAATAAATAAATTGATTAATTGATTAATTACAAAAGCTGTTTATTTCACAAAATAATGAAGTAGTATTTACAAATAACTAATATTTGTAAGTAGTTTATTGTTGTTATTTCCTACTTCATTGTGTTGTAGCCTACAGACAAAGTTAATACCATTAAAAGTCCTGTTGTCAACATGGATCAAAGAGTTGTGGCTGTGTTTTAGTTGTTAAAAATACATGCATTCTATTATTATCATTTCGCATTTCTTCTCCTACTTGAAATACTACTGGGGGGGTAAATCCCCTCAACCAGCAAAGGAGACACTGCATCACGCAACGCCTCCGTTAAAAATGGACTAGGTGCGAAACACGCTCTAGTGCGTCTGGTGGAATCTCACAAGCATCGTCTAGAGCCATGATCAGCTCCGGCAACCGCATCGCAGCAGAAGCACAGCGCAGCTGCGCCTGGTGTGAAACTGTCGTCATAAATAGCCCGGTTTTCCAGCGGTTCACACCAGACTCAAAATCAAACCCACTACTGGTTGTGTGCACATCATTTCAGTTTATGTTGCCCAATAAGAATTCATAATCTCAACAAAAGATGTCTAAAAGGACAAAGGACGGCCCCTCTGTCGTGTATTTTTTGATTTTGGGGTGAACTGTCCCTTTATTCTACACAATGTGAAACACTCCCACTTCCACTGCAGACAGTCAATATGGAAAATGAAAGAATTATGATTACAGTTTATCCTGAGGGCGACAGGAATGTGTGGCATTCCAGACAATATTTAATGGTCGGTATATTTCACTCTAAGCCTCAAATGATTCATGGTCAGTTCCTTAAACCCGGAGATCACCAGAGCACCCCTGACGCCACATCGAGAGAGAGAGCATGAGGGTCTTGGTCTCATGCATGGAGGATGTTGTAGTTATAGACAACAACAACAAGGAAAAGTGCACAACATTAAAGTTTCTCTCACATCATACATCTGTGTGCTATATCTCACAGGCCCCAATATAACAGTGTTTTCTCTCAGTAAATTACACATGAAAACGCGGGGTCATCTTATATTCGCAGACTACACATAAATGTCATTACGTATTTAACACTATTTCACAGTGTGTCTCTCTGACGGCTGCTATCTGTGTCTCTGTAGCGCTGCCTCCCTCTGCCTCTCTCTCTCTCTCTCTCTTCTCTTTCTTTCTATTGTTTTATTCTTTCCTCTAGAGGAGATCAGAATAGCAGAAGTCATGAGGGAGTTGTTACCTGGATTTAACTCGACCAGCTGCTTCCATTATTGTAGTTACTTAAAATGCTAATCCACTGGTTAATGCTGATTCGCTTGAGATTGTAACATTAGAAACACCAGGAGTATATGTTATAAATTGGAAAATATCATTTTCTTTTATAGCTTTATTTAATGTGATCTCTTATATTTCAAATTCTTTATACAAAAGCAGGCGCTGCAAAATATGATTGTCTTATGTTGGTTCCAAAACTGTATGCTACATGCTTTCTTGACAGTGTTGGATTGCATCCTTGTCATCATTTAATGATCTGTTTACACTTTTTGACAAGAAGTCGTTCATCAAGAATACATTTTGTTACACAGAGACAAAGACAAAGAGAGCTCCTTCAGAACTTATTACCAAATCAAGGCATAATGAGTGTTCTTGGCTAAAGATCATGCTGTTAGGGTGCAGCAATTAATGTCATTTTGTTTTTTACATTTGAAAATATAGCTTTTTCATCACCAGCATTTCTTCTTAAAGCTGGACCACACTAACAGTTTTGTTCCTATAGTGTGTGGAGAGCAACGATTTGGCCAAAACAGCACAACACACACTAACAGAATCCATTCATGTACGTCAAGTCCCGACTAAAAAAACAGAAACCTCGTAAAATATCTCGTGATCAAACGTGACTTTAGTGTAAACAAACGTGGCAGACGACGGACAGGAAGAATTAGCGATGTTAGTTTTGGCACTACTTTGTACTGAAAATTCAGGAAGGATGGATGGATGAAGTCATGGAGACACGTCAAATAAACACTTGCATTGTTGCCACAAATTAACAAGTTGGTCCTCCATTTCTGTGGTCCATATTCCTACTACTTTATGCTTCGCATTTTGCATTAGCTCATGCATTAGCCGCGGCCGTTTTGTGTGTTTCCCCACACACAACAGGATATCTGATCGTAAATATTGAACATGTTCAATATTTATGATTTGAAATCGGTGCGACCAGGATGGACTTCTGAGCCAATCAAGGGATGTAAAAAACACTCTTAACATACCTCAAACCACAGAAATATCTGGAAAGATAATCTTTAGATCCATCAAAAAATCAAAAAAGTGGGGAATGTGGCTCAAAATCAAATCAATAATTCTTGTGTAGTGTGTACACAAGTCACTATCAGCTATAGTTCTCTTGTTTCTATCGAGGCTTTTTGGTGTATGTCAAGCGTAAGAAATAAAAATTCTCCATGCATTTTGTTTCTCCTGGTTAAGCGTTGATGCTATACGGAGGTACCTTTTAAATAATGGAGCAAAATGTCATCTGATCTGTTTGATTAGAATAACGGAGGCGCAGATTGTAAGCATTTGCCATTTTCTCCCTCTCATCTTGGATTCTAATTACAGAATGATGCAGCAGATAAGTCAAGGGCACTTAAATATCTATTTCAGTTGATTAATGGGCCTTGTGACATTTGTGTGAAGTTTATAGTCAAGAATATCTTCTAACGTTGGCGGATGAAAATGTGCAGGCCGATTGATCGCGCTCATTGATTTTTATCCGAGCCGCTCCTCGACGTTTCCACAAGTTGCCCATTAACTGAAATGTGTGAGCATATGTGTTTCTGCCGAGTGTGACTGTGAGTTTTCTTTTTCCCGAGGAAATAAAAAAAACAGCCCCTCCTGAGTCAGTGGAGCGTGATGCATGTGTACGGCAGCAAGTTGTGTCTCTGCGCTGACACAAATGCTACGACACCCTGCTCTGCAAATGTCAGTCCCATCCAATTAAATGGTTGAGTGATGCCATTGCCCACAAGGGGATCCCACCAACAAAGTTCTCTGTTTGTTATCAGCTTTGTTTCCTGTTTTTCCATCTTTTCCGGAGACACCTCATAGACGGGAGTGTTGTTCGTACACGCCCCCTACAGTACACTCGCTGACCGTTACAGTACCATGTTTCATGCTCCGGCAGCCCCATGCTGTTTCTGTGATTCTCCTGGGTCATGTCTGTGCTTGTTATTCATTTTGCAAGCAGTTTTGACCACCTACGCATTGGCTATATTTACAACAATGTCAGTCTGTAGTCTGCGGAGTTGACTTCACTTTGATTACTGGTTGCTCTACTTGCTGTCAAGCACCCACATTATCCTGCTATGCGCTGCTCGGTCGCAGTGATGAAATTCATCCCTGCTGTTCAAGAGCAACCTACGGTAATAGATTTTAGTCCCCGCTGCCCGATGATAAATTAGTGAACATTGCACACACAGTTATTTTTCATTACTATTTCTATGCTCTGTTTGTATGTAGCCAATAAAAACACTGCTGTTACTGTGGTCTTTTGTTGCCTTAGAGATTGAGCTAAAAATTAGCCTGAAAGAGAACAACAGACATTTTTAAAACATTGGTATTATTCTGGAGGCTATATAACATGATGGAAAAAAAAATACTACAAACCTGCTCATGTACGCACATATTGGGAGGGCGCTCTGGCAAACCACGAGGTGGCAGCGT
The DNA here is from genome assembly GCA_916701665.1 of Sebastiscus tertius. NCBI lineage: Eukaryota > Metazoa > Chordata > Actinopteri > Perciformes > Sebastidae > Sebastiscus > Sebastiscus tertius. Next base: position 15,478 of record CAKAOH010037974.1, read on the forward strand.
CATCACGGTAAACAGTAACTGCCTGCCAGTGGAGATATGAATAGAGCACAGAATTCTAATAACATTTGCAGTATAAATAAAAATGCTGTCACTTTCTCAATCTATTTTGTCCGTTGTTCCCCTCAGTGGGCTGAAAAGTGAAGCCAATGCTGAAGTGCCTTAAACTTGCATTCTTACTAATAGCCAGCAGGGGGCGATTCCTCTGGTTGCAAAAATAAGTCAGATTGTATAGAAGTCTATGAGAAAATTAGCCTACTTCTCACTTGATTTATTACCTCAGTAAACATTGTAAACATGAGTTTATGGTCTCAATCGCTAGTTTCAAGTCTTCTTCAATACAACATGATGTTCATTTAGTAAATTATGGTCCCATTTAGAGTCAAATAGACCATAAAGCAGGGTATGCTTTAGGGTGTGGTTTGTGATTGACAGGTCTCTACCACGGCGTTGTCCAGTCTGGGAGTTGTACGTTGTTTTCATCTTACAACTTTAACTCTTTCACAGTGTGTTTTGAGTTCATGAAAGTTAATTGTAGCATTTTGGTAGCCTAAAAATGTCTTATTCAGCTTTCGGTTGTGCTTAGCTCCACTCTCTCGTGTCACTTCTGGTTGCAAAAAAACAAGACGCCGAGGCTTCAAAACTGCAGTCTACAAACCAATGGGCGACACATTCTCACTCCCAACTTGTCAAATACTGCCGCTTGGTCAGCGTCACGGTGACTACGTCCTCTTCTTATATACAGTCTATGGTTCCCCTTTAACGATAGCCACTCCCTGTGGTAGACATCATTGGAATATCTTTCTGAAGACATTTAGAAATCTTTCACATGATAAAACTTTATGTTATATATTATCACCGCTAGCCTGGTTTGTGTATAAATGCCCTAAAAGCCAGGTCAGTTACATGGACGTCTCAGAGCACATATACTACATCCTCTGATATTCACAAGGAAAAATAATTTCACATAGACTACAAACCATAATGTGTTTGTTCTTGGCTGGCTGTCAAAGCAAAGAGGGGTTATTGGCTGAGGAGGAACGTGTGCTTGTGTAAATCCCTCCTTACCCGCCACAGCCATTTCCTCATATTAATTAAGCCAACTTACAAACCTGCTGCTTCTAGTAACTCTGCCAATCTGCCACTCTAACAACAAGAAGATAAGGCGTAGGAGAAATGTGCCGGCTTTCTCTGTGTCTTACGAGGGAAGTTCTTAATTGGTGAACTTACATGAATGATACCATAAGGTGCTGCTTGGATCTGCGGGCAGATTGTACAGATGCTAGGCCCGGTCTTGCCCTTTTCTGTTGGAGGAGGATACACGTTTTACACCCTCACTAAACTCATTAGCCAAAGTCCTTCACACTTGTGCATGAAGAAACTCTGCAGGAAAATGATTGGAGCTCCGTGTTGAACTGTTTCCTACACTGGGCTCGGTTTACTCACCATTTATTCCCTGTGAAGGTAATACTTAGAAATAGATTCAGATAGTCATTAAAAAAGGACAGGTCCTTATGGCGGTTTTTAGAGTCCCTAAAAGGAATTTGATGTTCATTCCAGTATGTTAACAGTCCCACTCTCTAAAGGCAGCTCCTGTGAAAGGCTGAACGCTACATTACAGGGAAATGTTTGGGAGAGGGGCTTCTCTATGGGTCAGCGGGTAATGCCAAGAAAATGTTCAGAGTTTGACATTTATTCAGGGCTTGACTTCCATCTGCTCTAAGTACTCTCTATGATAGGGAAGCTGTGTGTTTGTAGAGTATTTTACAACGTGTTCAAACGCGGCTCGCTCAGCCAATCATAATCAAGGACCGGAACAATCCTTTTTATAAATAAAAACATTTTCACATATGGGGAAAAATATACAAATAGAGGTTTTAATATCTGAAATAATATAGTTCATATACACTCACCGGTCACTTTATTAGGTACATGGTGTACCTAATAAAGTGGCCGGTGGTAGTACCGGGTGGTCTTCTGCTGCTGTAGCCCATCTGCTTCAAGGTTGGACGTGTTGTGCGTTCAGAGATGGTATTCTGCATACCTTGGTTGTAACGA
>CAKAOH010037975.1:0-14835 GCA_916701665.1 Sebastiscus tertius
AGGCCAGAATGGCAAATATCTCCACAGCCACAGTGAACTTCCCAGGAGAGCTGACATATGCTGGGATGAAGGTGATCCAGACTGCACAGAATATCAGCATGCTGAAGGTGATCAGCTTGGCTTCATTAAAATTGTCAGGTAGTTTCCGGGCTAGGACAGCTAACACAAAGCAAAAGAGAGCCAGTAGGCCGATGTACCCGAGCACAGCCCAGAACCAGATAGCTGAGCCTAATGCACACTCAAGGATGATTCTCTCCTTGTATGTGGTTAGGTTTTTCATTGGAAAAGGAGGACTAAGAACTAACCAAATAGTACATATTAAAACTTGAATGAACGTGAAAGACACTACAGTCATTCTTTGCTGTGGAGGACCAAACCATTTCATAACATTACTACCTAGTGTAGCTTTAAAGGCCATCAACACTACTATTGTTTTTCCGAGAACACAAGACATACAGAGGACGAAGGTGATCCCGAACGCTGTGTGGCGAAGCATGCAGGACCACTCAGAGGGTGCTCCAATGAAAGTTAATGAACATAAGAAACATAGAGTGAGGGAGAAGAGCAGCAGGAAGCTCAGCTCAGAGTTGTTGGCCCTGACAATCGGGGATGTCCTGTGATGGTAAAACACAGCCGCTGTTATAATGGCTAGAGAGGCACCACCGACTGAGAATGCAGCCAAGATGATTCCTAGGACCTCGTTAAAGGAAAGAAACTCTACTGGCTTGGGGAGACATGTGTCTCTATCTGCATTAGGCCAGAACTCCTTGGGGCAAGGGAAACAATCAAGGGAATCTGAAAAAAATACAACAAAAAGAGTTTTTAGCTGTCATATTCAATGTTGTAGATATGCTTTAGAAAAAAAACAAATACCTGTAGCATTGCTAATCTCTCCCTCAGGGCACAATATACAATCATAACAGCAGATGGGCTTTCCTTTCTGCAGCACTTTACGAGTTCCTGGAGGACAGCTGTCAGTGCACACTGACACAGGCACCTGGCACATAGATACAAACAAAGTTACATATTCAGGTGTGCTCTGAAGCTCTGAGATTTAAAGGATAGGTTCACATTTTTTCAAGTCTGTCTTAAAATAATACTCAGATGCCAATATGTGTACTTAAAGTTGCATTGGTAACTGTAACCATTCCTCCTGTTCATACTAGCTGTGAGAAATCCCCTCTTAAAGCCATTTGACAAATCAAGTGGTTATCTTCCAAAGTTAAGGCCAATACACACTGGGGGCTTGACGAATAAATGTCACGAAAATGCTAAACACTCATCTGTGAATATTATATATCCAGGACTTTTATTGTGAAAGATAAGAATGGTAGGAGTGGATCTAATCTAAGCTGCATTTGTCAAGGTTGAAAGGAGTAATAAAGTTTGCCATCTTGGTTCGGACTACAATGCCTCTCCATTGTTGTTTCATGAATATAGGCACAATTCCGAAAAACACAAATAATACCCTTTAAGACCATCAAATTTGAATGTATTAAATTATTGCTATTGGGCTCCTTACTTGTGTGCCACCCTCCACCCAGGTGAGGTTCCGGTTTATACGGAACTCCTGGCCCACCGGAAGTGATGCATCGTAGTGCCCTACTGTCACGAACTCAATGCTGCCACTCTCACTTTTTTGCCAGTTAACCAGCTCGTATCTGGCCACAGGATCCCCGTTGGCATCAAATGACACATCATAACCGTTTTGGGAAAAATTGACTTTCTTCAGCTGCGTCAGAACCTGTGAGGATGAAGTAAAAGCAAAATAAATTAAATCATATTTTTTTTAATTAATATTTAATTTCATAAAAGGTATATTATAGCTTAAAAACGACATTGGGGTGTTCACATATTTGTTTCGACTGACCTTTTTGGGCGCTATCCTGGTAAATTTGTCACACTGAGTTATAGAATTTGTTTCCTGACACACTGCATTATGAATGGCATGTGCTATTGCATACACAGCCTTGTACACCATGTTAGTGATTCTGAGCTGAGATGTGTCAGTGTACGGGCTCTGGATCGTCTCTATGTCTTCAGTTCCATCACACACACTCTTGTTTGTGGCTGCGCCTAAAAACACACAATGACAGAGGCAGGTGTTTTTTTAGCCACGACAATGATATTATATATTAATATTTATCTGTATGTGTTTAATATTCTTTTTGTTCTATTTTTGTTTTATTTAACCTGCCAAACATGCCTTACACAAATTTGTATAAATCTTCATCGTTGTAATTTATTAGCAAAATATTGCTTTACATTACATGTCAATGCAGTGTTTTGCAGACTGACCTTTATCTTTTATTTTTTAAATAGTTGCTGTTTCAGTTTGCGTCTATTTTTTTAACCTTTACGTAAACCAGGTCACGTTAACACTCATCAGTGTTTTAAACAAATAAATTATGTGAAATCACTGTCAGTGTTATAACCTAATTAGACTGGCATACTTACATCTACTGCAACTGATACATGGTATTAAGTAAAATTGTTAATCTTCATTTAGCTTGATGGCCAGGAGACTATCTACTGTATGCTTGAGGGTTTAATGTCAATTAAATGTCTTTGTTCAATATCAATAGATCTCCCTGTTAATCTGGGGTTTGTCCTTAAGCAGCTGTGGACATTTTAACACAAGAAACGCCACTCAGACAAAAAAAAAAACAACGAAAACACATCACACAAAATGACTCAGCGTGTCTCCTATGTTAAAAATAAGCAAAACTTTCTCACTTGTTCCCAGCCTGCAGTTGAATGTATCCTCCCAGAACTCAGTAAGCACCGGAGAGGCAGCCACTTTATGGGGAGAGAGATCCAGCAGGAAGTCTCTCAGACCTGGGATGACAGATTGCTCAGTACCAAATCCAACGGCACCGGCTAGGAACTTGAACCTCAGTACGTCTGGGTCGGTTACCCAGGACTCACTGCCTATCCACTGGCGAGGTGGAGAAGGCTCAAGCGACAGCTCCTCCAGCAGAATCATCATGTCTCCAGCGGATATAAACGCCACAATGACCATAGCTGTCGACCTGAAGAGAAATTATAGAGTATTATATTACATCAACATAAATGTACAGTACAATTAATGTTTTAAGATAATTAACAAAAGCATATAGGAGTTACTTTACTTTTGTGGTGTGTTAAATGTAAAGTATTGATCTCACTAATTATATTTTTATAACAGTATCAGTAATAGGCCTACATATGAGATAAATGAACATAAATGTACATTTCAAATTGCCACTAAGATAATGAGGGAAATCTAAATCTTCTATCATATATTTGACTAAACTTTGTTCTGGCAGAAGGTCAGTGTCAGCACAGGGAACAAAAGCACAATCAGTGATGTAGAAACCTGCGGATAATGTCAGCTACCCTCTGGATCTTGTTACGTGGGTGGGTCCGATAGAAAGATTCAGAGTACTCCACACAGATCCCCTCTTTGTGCGCTGCGTCCAGGAAAGACGCCATGCCATTGTTGCCATAGTCCGTGTCCGACCGGACAGCACCTATCCAAGTCCAGCCAAAGTGTTTTACCAGCTTGGCCGGCGCATCAGCCTGGAACTGGTCACTGGGGATTGTTCTGAAGAAACTCGGGTACTGCTGCTTATCGGACAGGCATGCACAAGTGGCAAAGTGGCTCACCTAAAGGAAAACAACAGTGCAATTATTTAACGGGAAGACAAAAAACAGCAGTGCTCTTATTAAACACATAGTTTGCCAGAAATTCAAAATATTTACTTGAGGGATGTTAAAGGGCCCAACGATGCGCGACATGCTGATGGATGGCGTGGACTCAGAGTCACCAACGATAGCCATCACCATACCAGATTGCGAGCAGTTGTTTCCGGTGTAAAACACCGGGTCCAGGCTGCTCGATAGCTGGAATGCCACGTGCACCGCCACGGGCACCGAGGCGCACGAGTCGTAGATCTGATAACCGAGCTTGATGCCCGGCAGCAGCTCGGAGCTGTTGTTAATCTCCTCGATGGCGAAAATCATTGCACGCGAGAAGCGCAGGTCACGGCCGTCAACGCTGCACACATGAGGACAATTCACAATTTTAACAGAAATACATAATGAAGGAGAAATACACTGTTAAGAATTCCCCAGTAAAATAACTATAAAGAACTGGCAACAGGGTTGCTTTTATGTTACTGTAAAATTAACATTATTATACTGTTGCTGAAATTTACAGCTTTGTACTGTTAATGAAAAATACATGTTTTTTTTTTATTAATTTCACAGTATTTTACAGTTAATTTACTGGTTAAAAATACATGGCTGTTTTTCACCTTTCTTTTACATGATCTTACTGATTTTTTTTAATGCACTATTTAGGTTGTTTTTTTTACATACATTATTTTTTGCCTAGATGAATAGACTTAGCATGTTACAGACAAAGGAATAATCACACTAAATAAATGTATGGACAATAACTGATAACTGCATTGCATCTGTGAACCAAATATACTGTACATGAGTTGCCTGCACACAGCCTATTAGAAATAAATCCAAAATGCATGTGACTTTTAATGCATTGATTACGATTAATTAAGATGAACAGTTAACTAAATCAATCAGTTTGTGTTTATCTTGTGAAATGTGTATGAATCAGATGTTAAACACTATATTTTCATTAAAAAAAATGTTACTCATGTAGTCACACTACTATTTTTGTGAATATATTAACTGCAATTTATATAGTCATAAACTAATCAGGCACTTAATGTGATTTTTTTTTTTTTTTTTACATTTCCAGTACAAAGCAAAAGCTTTACAATATTATTTTAAGCACATCATACAATTCAAAACATTTCTATCCCCACACAATCTAACATCCTCATATCCCCTCTTACTAACCTCCCTGTGCACCTTGGTGGCTCAGGCATGGTGGTGTAGTTGTGCTTCACTGCGTGCATGTAGTGGTGTATGGACAAAACACCACCAATAATGTAGTCACCATCCATTGAGAACACAGGTAGACGAATGGTACCCTGGAGTTTACATTTCACAGATGAAGCCTCAGTGCTGAGCCCATCTCTTTGTTTCACACCCTCCCCAGAACCATTCAAGACAAGAGCTGATTTCAGCTCACACAAATCCAGAGACAGGATCAGGCCAATAAAGAGAGCTAAGATCTCCATCCCTCAACTGTCTACATGTGTGTTTTATATATATGGTTTATATAGATTTTCAGACAAAAGCTTCCCTCCTTCAACTGTATGTCAGCTTACATCAGAGACAGGATGACCAATGGTCTTTGATTAACTCTTGTCCAAGTCTTTTCTGTGGGCTGCATGTACAATATAATGTGCCCATGTCTCTTTTCTCCTCTTGTAAAGCTACCATTGTAAAAAAACAAATATATATCTAATTTGTTCATACCCTTACAACTTTTTTTGCTTTGGTTTAACTCATATTGCAGTTTCCAAAAATATGCACCTTTAATGTGTTGTTTGCGTGGTTTAATCCCATATTAAATAAAGCCGATACAGAAATACTATTGAAAAAGTAAGGGTTTTATTAAAAAGAAAGACTCACACATTAATATTATGAATTTTGAATTCATTTATTAGCTTTATTTTATATTTTCAGCCCATGATAAAATTGTATTTGTAAAATAAGACAATAACATTCATAACATCACATTACAATTAAGAAAAACTTAATATAAATATTTACATCAACAATGTGAAGACTGTCAGATGTTATAGGATTGACTTTTGTTCATTAAATGTTTCTTGGTGTTTTTCTCCGGCTTAAACAAAATGATGAAACACTTTGGAGCAAATATACACATTATGAGTCCAAAACTGGAGGCCAGAATGGCAAATATCTCCACAGCCACAGTGAACTTCCCAGGAGAGCTGACATATGCTGGGATAAAGGTGATCCAGACTGCACAGAATATCAGCATGCTGAAGGTGATCAGCTTGGCTTCATTAAAATTGTCAGGTAGTTTCCGGGCTAGGACAGCTAACACAAAGCAAAACACAGCCAGTATGCCGATGTACCCGAGCACAGCCCAGAACCCAATAGCTGAGCCTAATGCACACTCCAGGATGATTCTCTCCTTGTATGTGGTTAGGTTTTTCATTGGAAAAGGAGGACTAAGAACCAACCAAATAGTACATATTAAAACTTGAATGAACGTGAAAGACACTACAGTCATTCTTTGCTGCGGAGGACCAAACCATTTCATGACATTACTACCTGGGAGTGTAGCTCTGAAGGCCATTAACACTACTATTGTTTTTCCGAGAACACAAGACATACAGAGGACGAAGGTGATCCCGAACGCTGTGTGGCGAAGCATGCAGGACCACTCAGAGGGTGCTCCAATGAAAGTTAATGAACATAAGAAACAAAGAGTCAGGGAGAAGAGCAGCAGGAAGCTCAGCTCAGAGTTGTTGGCCCTGACAATCGGGGATGTCCTGTGACGATAGAACACAGCCGCTGTTATAACGGCAAGACAGGCGCCACCAACTGAGAATGCGGCCAGGATTATTCCTAGGACCTCGTTGAAGGAAAGAAACTCTACAGGTTTGGGGAGACAAGTGTCTCTCTCTGCATTAGGCCAGAACTCCTTGGGGCAAGGGAAACAATCAGGGGAATCTGAAAAAAATTAAGCAAAAAAAGGGCTTTTAACAGTCGTACTGTATATTTGATATTGTATGCATTAGGAAAAGAAAAACAAATACCTGTAGCATTGCTAATCTCTCCCTCAGGACACGGTATACAATCATAACAGCAGACGGGTTTTCCTTTCTGCAGCACTTTACGAGTTCCTGGAGGACAGCTGTCAGTGCACACTGACACAGGCACCTGGCACATAAAGACACACATATTCAGGTGTGCTATGAAACTCTGAGATTTAAAGGATATATTTACAGTTTTATTCAATTCTGTCTTAAATCAATACACTTATATCAATACGTCTATTGCATATACGTATGTTTATTGTCAACGCAACTGGTGGTTGACAAAATCCACAGTTTTTGTGTAAAAATGTGTTCCAGTGTTCAGCTGAAGCTAAAATGAGGCTTCAGCAGTCTGAATTGGACAAAACAAGTGATTATCCAACCCATTCTCACTCCAAACTTGTCAAATACCACTCCTTGGACATTGCCTTTCGGCATTGAATACCAACTCATGGAGTCACCCTTTAGCGATTGTATGAGAAGCACCGTGCTTTTAACTTACTCCAATGTAAACCCACCCATGGCATTATTAGACGGTCAGAGCAAGTGATGCAGCATAAAGTGTGCGGTAGTCCACTTAGGTTGGGAGGGAAGGTTGGTGATTGGGTCAAACAAACAAGACTTTCAACCAGGAAACCTCTGTGCATAACCGTGTGTAACTGAAATGAAAAATTTACTTTTTGTCACATCTGTCGTTAGTCTCATGACTGTTGTGTCTATCTGTTGTTGGGACCCACCATTACTGGTGGCAAAGACAATGAACTACGCTTCTTAGGAACCTTGAGTCGTCCACCCATGGAGTATCTCCACCCATGGACTCAGCTCAGTAATCATTGGCTGATGACTCATTCACACATAGTTGTGAAATTCACCCAGGACAAAACCAAAGGACAATCCTTTGTTCTTTCTCTTTATTCTCACCCTTTGGCTCTACTGGAGTTGAGCTGCTGCTCTTCCCACCTCAAATCTGCTCTGATCTATGGCCTGTTAGGAAACAGACATAGAAACACAGAACTTTCTTCTAAGGCAGAAGACGCGAGAGCCTGCCTTTTTACCAACTAACTTCAAGCAACAACAGCAAGGAAGTTAGCACCAAGCTATCAAGCTGCTGGGAAGAAAGTACTGGAGTGACCAGCTTCCTCCAATCTGCACAACTGGATTGAGCACAGCAAAGACAACATCTTTGACTTGGAACCATAACTTCAACACATGGAATTACCAACCTTTTCTTCCATGAATTGGTAATGTACTGGACTTATCTTAGCATTAGTAATTACACATGGCTGAGCAAGACTGTTCAACTTTGATTTCTGGAATGTATCTGTATTGATATTTTTAATGTTATTCATTGAGTTTTACTGTTGTGATATTATTTGTAGTTAAGATATTTGGGTAGCTGGCTTCGCCACATCTGATGTGTTTAGTTTATGCTTCACATACACAAGGTCTTGCATGCAAACTAACCATCTTTTCTAACCCACTGCATTATCTGACACACATTAAGATCACATACATAAACTGAATTAGTTTTAAACATACACATTCAGATAATCTTAACCCCCACATCACACTCCCGTTGTCCTTCCTGAGCACATGTGCTCTGAAGAACAAAGAGGCCATGTGATAACATGTTGTCGGCCATCTTTGATCCCGCCATCTTTGTAGTTTTACAGTACTCGCCATTTTGTCTGTAGGCACATGCAAACATCTTGAGACAAGAAGCCAGCCATCTTGTCTCTCTCCGTCTCTCTCCCCCTCTCTCTCTCTCTCTCTCTCTCTCTCGCTCTCTCTCTCACACACACATACACACACATGCTCGTCCTCATCTGCTCCACTATTGTATGGGTTGCTCCAGGGGTCAACCCTCGGCTCTATTCTATTCTCCCTATTTATGCTTCCCTTGGGCCAGATAATCAGTCGCTTTGCCTGAATATCATATCATTGTTACGCAGACAACACTAAACTATATGTTTCAGTAAAACCAGATGACCAGCAACCTAGGCACACTCTGCAACTATTTAGCTGCTATAAAACTCAATTTTTTTCAACTAAATTCTGACAAATCTGAGCTTCTCATTATTGGTCCCAAAAATACTATAAATGGCATTTTTTTTTCCAGTGTATTAGCCCTCTTGTCCCCCTTTGTCAAACCTAACTCCAGGAGTCTTGGCATTAATTTGATCCTCAATTGGCTGCCAGGGAAGTTCAGTATCGGATTTAAGACTCTTTTAATCACGTATACAGTAAGGCACTCCATGGTCTAGCTCCTGCCTACATCTCCGAGCTTCTAATCCCTTACACCAGTGGTTCCCAACCTGGGGTCTGGGGGGCCCTTCTTAGAGTTTGTCTTTTCTATATATTCAAAAGTTGTTTTTTCTATAACTCTATGATAACTTTCTTAAAGTCCAAGGGTTGATCTGTGTGCTAACGGGTTGCTATATGCTTTCTGTATTCTTAAGTGGATTTTATGTATTTTTGATTATTGTTTTATCTTGTGTGCGCTTTGCACTTGGTATTGTGTTTTAATTATGTTATTGTACAGCACTTTGTGACCTATGTTTAAGGAGATGCTGTATAAATAAAGTTTTACTTACTTACTTAGTTACTTAGTAGTGTTACTCCCAAGAGCCACATGAATTGTTAGGCACTCGCTGGTCACATTAGTTGTTAGTTAGTGAAGTTAACATCAACCACCATCATTTCCTAACCCTACCTAAGTGGTTGTGTTGCCTAAACCAATATTGTATATATTTTTGAAAAGACACTTCACATATAACAAGTGTATATTGACAGGCTGTTCCTGACATGTCCAAAACTAACACAAGAGGAATAGCTCGAGTGTCGGTATCCGATGGCAATTTGACATTGAGTTGGGAGTGAGAATGTGTTGTTCCAAAGTTACAGTATTTTAATACAAATTACCATTTTTTGTTACTATCCCTGTGTTGAGGCCCAGTAAGTGAACAATTTTAGAAAATATTAAAGGTGAATTTCATGCTGAAAATACTGTAACTATGAAAGTTCTCTTCACAGCCAGTATGGACAGGAGGACAGGGACCAAAAACATATACCCTTGAAGATCAACCAATTTGAATATGTTATTTCTTTAGGGCTCCTTACTTGTGTGCCACCCTCCACCCAGGTGAGGTTCCTGTTGATACGGAACTCCTGGCCCACCGGCAGTGATGCATCGTAGTGCCCTACTGTCACCAACTCAATGCTGCCGCTCTCACTTTTTTGCCAGTTAACCAGCTCGTATGTGGCCACAGGATCCCCATTGGCATCAAATGACACATCATACCCATTTTGGGAAAAATGCACTTTCTTCAGCTGAGTAAGAACCTGTGAGGATAAAGTAAAAGAACACAGTGAGGGAGAGAAATTAAATAATGTAAAATAAAATAAATATTTAATTTTTTTTAAAAAGGACATTGAGTTTTTTCGACTGACCTTTTTGGACTCTATCCTGGCGAATTTGTCACACTGAGTTATAGATTTTTTTTCCTGACACACTGCATTATGAATGGCATGTGCTATTGCATAAACAGCCTTGTACACCATGTTAGTGATTCGAAACTGAGATGTGTCAGTGTAGGGGCTCTGAATCATCTCTATGTCTTCAGTTCCATCACACACACTCTTGTCTGTGGCTGTGCCTAAAAACACACAGAGACAAAGGCAGGGGTCTTTAGTCTTGACAACATTATCATTCTTTCTTGTGTTTATGTTTTTTTGGTTTTACTTAACCTACCTAAAGTGTTTTGTAAAGATTAATTTATATATGTTGTTCTAATTTATCTCGAAAACAGCTTTTTTCACATTACATTTCAAAGCACTTCTTTGCAGACATGCTTCTTTATCTATTATTTTTAAATTGTTGCTTTTTCAGTTTGTATCTGGCACTGTCTTTCTTATGTTATATATATAAGGTCACATAAAACCAAATCAGTCACCAGACAACTAGTCACCTTTATAAAAGGCAAAAAAGTATTTTCCTTTAATTAAATACTGACATGATGTGTTTGAAAATGTTTAAAACAAACTTATCTGAAATCACTGTTAGTATAATAGGTTAATTAGACCTACATACATACTGTAACTGATACATGATATTAAGTATAATGTTTAATTGTTATTTAGCTTGGTGGCCTGGAGACTGTCTATACACTGTGTGCTTGTGTTCAGCACCTCAGTGTTGACATTGTAAAACCACTACAGCCAAGTTAATACAAATCTTCTCCAAAACAGCAGAGTACATAAAGTTGACCTGACAGTTCATCATATCAAGTGAGATTATTCACAGAGATGCACCATGTTTGCACGTAATCTTTGTTCAATTATTTCCCTTTCAATCAAAATCTGGGATTTGGTTTAAAAGCTGCTGCTGCTGCTCCACTCAGACAATCAAAAATCAACAGAGCACACATAAGGACTCAATTGTGAGTGTCACATGTATTAAAAAATAAGCACAACTTTCTCACTTGTTCCCAGCCTGCAGTTGAATGTATTCTCCCAGAACTCAGAATTCATAGAGATGCATCATATGTGCACTTCATCTTTGTTCTATAACATAAATGTCCCTTTCAATTAAAATCTGGGATTTGGTTTAAAAGCTGCTGCTGCTCCACTCAGACAATCAGAAGAACACACCACAGACAAGGATTCAACTGTGAGTGTCATATGTGTTAAAAATAAGCACAACTTTCTCACTTGTTCCCAGCCTGCAGTTGAATGTATCCTCCCAGAACTCAGTAAACACCGGAGAGGAAGCCACTTTAGGGGGAGAGAGATCCAGCAGGAAATCTCTCAGACCTGGGATGAAAGATTGCTCAATGCCAAATCCGATGGCTCCAGCACAGAGCTTGAACCTCAGCATGTCTGGGTGGGTTACCCAGGACTCAGTGCCTATCCACTGGCGAGGTGGAGAAGGCTCGAGCGACAGCTCCTCCAGCAAAATCCTCATGTCTCCAGCGGATATAAATGCCACAACGACCATAGCTGTCGACCTGAAGAGATATTATAGAGTATTGTATTATGTCAATATAAACAAAATTAACATTTTTAAAAATGTATCTAGATATTTGAAACAAAATGACAGATACTTTAATGTTTGGCCTCACTGACTCTATTTTTATAACAATATCAGTAAATTATATGAGATAAATAAATGTGATGAAAAAAAGATCCATTTCCACTTTGCCACTAAAATGAGAAAATAATCTTCCATCTTATATTTTACAGAACATTGTGGGGTTTTTTTGTGTGCAGAAGGCCAGTGTCAGCACAGTGAACAAAAGCACAATCAGTGATATAGAAACCTGCGAATAACGTCAGCTACCCTCTGGATCCTGCTACGTGGATTGGTCCGATAGAAAGATTCAGAGTATTCCACACAGATCCCCTCTTTGTGCGCTGCGTCCAGGAAAGACGCCATGCCATTGTTGCCATAGTCCGAATCCGACCGGACAGCACCTATCCAAGTCCAGCCAAAGTGTTTTACCAGCTTGGCCAAAGCGTCAGCCTGGAACTGGTCACTGGGGATTGTTCTGAAGAAACTTGGGTACTGCTGCTTATCGGACAGGCATGCACAAGTGGCAAAGTGGCTCACCTAAAGGAAAACAACAGTGTAATTATTTAATGGGCAGACAAAAAACAGCACTGCTCTTATTAAACACATATAGTTAGCCAGAAATTCATAACATTTACTTGAGGGATGTTAAAGGGCCCGATGATGCGTGACATGCTGATGGATGGTGTGGACCCAGACTCACCAACGATAGCCATCACCATACCAGATTGCGAGCAGTTGTCTCCGGTGTAAAACACCGGGTCCAGGCCGCTCGATAGCTGGAATGCCACGTGCACCGCCACGGGCACCGAGGCGCACGAGTCGTAGATCTGATAACCGAGCTTGATGCCTGGCAGCAGCTCGGTGTTGTTATTAATCTCCTCGATGGCGAAGACCATTGCACGTGAGAAGCGCAGTTCACGGGAGTTTATGCTGCACACAGACACTCATGTCACTTTTTAAATTTAGGACTACATATGATGAGGACATCATAGTTTTAACAGAGAGACATTAAACTGGAGAACTGAAGAACAAAATTCAAAGCAGGATTGGATATCAATCAAACATTCACAATAATCTCAATGCCTGGATTAACAATAAACATCTAAATTAAAAATTTGAAAACTGTTAAATATGTATCTGTATTGTCAGTTAAGAAACACAAAACAAAATCTTCTTTTTCATAAAGTATAGTATTCTGTAGTATGTTTTTTAAAACATAATACAAATACCATAATATATATATATGGCCAAATACTGATTTGTCACTTAATGTAAAAACAATAAAAGTATTTTTTTTAATTTCTTGACATGATTGTAAGCACATCATAGAAAATCAAAACATGTCTATCCCCACACAGTCTAACATCCTCATATCCCCTATTACCAACCTCCCTGTGCACTTTGGTGGCTCGGGCATGATGGTGTAGTTGTGCTTCACTGTGTGCATGTTGTAGTGTATGGAGAAAACACCACCAATAATGAAGTCACCATCCATTGAGAATGCAGGTAGACGAGTGGTACCCTGGAGTTTACATTTCACAGATGCATCCTCAGTGCTGAGCCTAGCCCTTTGTTTCACAACCTCCCCAGAACCGTTCAAGGCAAGAGCTGAGTTCAGCTCACACAAACCCAGAGACAGGATCAGGCCAATAACGAGAGCTGAGATCTCCATCCCTCAACTGTCTGCATGTGGGAATGCTGCATGTGTGTTTTCATTGGTTTATATAGATGTTCAGACAAAAGCTTCCCTCTTTCTACTATACGTCAGCTTAGTTTCCATCAGAGACAGGATGCTCTTACCCAATGGTCTTTGATTAACTCATGTCCAAATCTTTTCTGTGGGCTGCATGTACAATTGAATCTGCACTAAGTGCCCATGTCTCTTTTCTCCTCTTGAAAAGTTACCATTATAAACACCAATTATATTCCTAATTTCGTCATACCCTGAAACTTTTTTTTTTTCTTTTTTTTTTTTTATCTCATATTACAAATGTGCACCTTTGGTGGGGTGTTTGTGTGTTTAATCCCATATTACATAATGCTGATACCGGAAGATTATTGATTGTAAACATTTTATGAAAGAGAAAGATGCATTTATATTGTGAATTTTGACTCCATTTATTCACTTTAGTAAATATTTTCAGCTCATAATTATATTTGTAAAATAAGACAATAACACATTAAAAGGACATTCACAAAATGGCATAATGACTAAATAATAATACATTAAAAATAACTTTAAATGTAAGTATTTAAATCAACAAGCTTTATACTCTCAATTTTTCACAAAAGTCACATGTTTTAGAATTGATTTTTGTTCATTAAATGTTTCTTG
This sequence comes from Sebastiscus tertius, assembly GCA_916701665.1. Classification (NCBI taxonomy): domain Eukaryota; kingdom Metazoa; phylum Chordata; class Actinopteri; order Perciformes; family Sebastidae; genus Sebastiscus; species Sebastiscus tertius. The sequence continues at coordinate 14,114 of CAKAOH010037975.1, forward strand.
GTGTTTTTCTCTGGCTTAAACAAAATGATGAAACACTTTGGAGCAAATATACACAGTATTAGACCAAAACTGGAGGCCAGAATGGCAAATATCTCCACAGCCACAGTGAACTTCCCAGGAGAGCTGACATATGCTGGGATGAAGGTGATCCAGACTGCACAGAATATCAGCATGCTGAAGGTGATCAGCTTGGCTTCATTAAAATTGTCAGGTAGTTTCCGGGCTAGGACAGCTAACACAAAGCAAAAGAGAGCCAGTAGGCCGATGTACCCGAGCACAGCCCAGAACCAGATAGCTGAGCCTAATGCACACTCAAGGATGATTCTCTCCTTGTATGTGGTTAGGTTTTTCATTGGAAAAGGAGGACTAAGAACCAACCAAATAGTACATATTAAAACTTGAATGAATGTGAAAGACACTACAGTCATTCTTTGCTGCGGAGGACCAAACCATTTCATGACATTACTACCTGGGAGAGTAGCTCTGAAGGCCATTAACACTACTATTGTTTTTCCGAGAACACAAGACATACAGAGGACGAAGGTGATCCCGAACGCTGTGTGGCGCAGCATGCAGGACCACTCAGAGGGTGCTCCAATGAAAGTTAATGAACATAAGAAACACAGAGTCAGGGAGAAGAGCAGCAGGAAGCTCAGCTCAGAGTTGTTGGCCCTGACAATCGGGGATGTCCTGTGATGATAAAACACAGCCGCTGTTATAAT
>CAKAOH010037976.1:0-10072 GCA_916701665.1 Sebastiscus tertius
CATTACGTCATCTAGAGGTGGTGAAGACGACTTGCTGAAGTTCAAACCGAGCATCAGAATGGGGAAGAAAGGGGATTGAAGTGACTTTGAACGTGGCATGGTTGTTGGTGCCAGACGGGCTGGTCTGAGTATTAACCTGCTGATCTACTGGGATTTTCACCACAACCATCTCTAGGGTTTACAGAGAATGATCCCAACAAGAGAACAGATCCAGTGAGCGGCAGTTGTGTGGACGGAAATGCCTTGTTGATGTCAGAGGTCAGAGGAGAATGGGCAGAGTGGTTGGAGATGATAGAAAGGCAACAGGAACTCAAATAACCACTCGTTACAACCAAGGTATGCAGAATACCATCTCTGAACGCACAACACGTCCAACCTGGAAGCAGATGAAGACCACCCGGTACGAGCACCGGCCACTTTATTAGGTACACCTTGTACCTAATAAAGTGGCCGGTGAGTGTACATATGCCACGAAAGTTTATCAGCGCTGAGATTCTCCCGCTGCCATCACGGACGTTGTTGCCGTATTTATTCCTTGATGGAGTGTTAATGGAGCAGCTGCACAGCCTGGCACCGATCGATCCCAACTCAGAAAACAAACATTTTAAAAGTTGTTTGCTTGTGGTGTTGTCAGACCTGACAAAGCATGATTCAGACTTTTTACAAATCAGCATCATAATGTCGTTATTTCGGCATCATTTTGATCCGTTTATTATATTATTATTATTATTATTATTGTATTATTATTATTATTATTATTATTATTATTATTGTTATTATTATTGTTATTATTATTGTTATTGTTATTATTATTATTGTTATTGTTATTATTATTGTTGTTATTATTATTATTATTATTATTATTTTGGGTTCAGTAGCGACGTGTGGCTCGCTCCCCAGAAAATGTAAACACAGAACTGTTCTCCGTCTTTTCATTCTGAAAGAGAACGACCAATGAGGAGACTCCAGCAGTCGGCCGACCAATCCTGTAACTTCATCACTCACTGACAGACTTTGTAGGGCTGCTGGTCGTCTGCGGTCCGGCCAAAGATGTGTCAAACTTCTTTTAATTCAGCCATTTAAAAGAGAAACAGAGAAAAGACAGACAGAGAGAGAGAGAGAGAGAGAGAGAGAGAGAGAGAGAGAGAGAGAGAGAGAGAAAAATGTGAGGAAGATGAAAGACAGAGACGGCGAGACGGGAGGATGAAGAGATGGAGGTTAAAGGTCAAGAGGAGGGAGGAGAGGGCAGCAGTGATCCCAGCCAGCCCAGGCTTTTGAAGTGTGTGTGTGTGTGTGTCAGAGTGTGTGTGTTATCTCCTGTGTACATGGTGTGTGGTCTGTACATGTGTGTGTGTGTGTGTGTGTGTGTGTGTGTGTGTGTGTGTGTGTGTGTGTGTGTGTGTGTGTGTGTGTGTCTTATCTCCCACGTACAATAAATCAGTTTCTCTCTCTCTGAGCTGCAGTCCTGCACGAGCTGATAAAAGTCTGTCTGGGCGTCTGGAGGTGTGTGTGTGTGTGTGTGTGTGTGTGTGCGTGCGTGCGTGCGTGCGTGTGTGTGCGCGTGCGTGCATGAATGCGTGTGTGAGACATTAATTACCACCAGCATAATCAGCTGTGGTGTTATTGCTATATTATGATACTTTGGGTTATGCATCTTCTATAGTCGGTCTCTAATACTCGTTCTGGGGTTGATCTGGTGTGTTAAGGGTTAATAGTTAAAGGTGTTTCCCGTGTTATCTGTAGCCTAGTGTAGTATAGTCGGGTCTCATTCAGGTTTTAGGAGCAGTGTCCAGTCAGGATGCTGCTCCATGTTACACACAGACACATCCTCAGTTCATCCAGTGAATAAAGACAGCAGGAGGTGTCGGGGTTTGGAGGTCCAGTTAATGAGGATTTCATTATTTACACATTTCACAGCCTTCGTACTGAACTTACAGGATAACCTTGTTGTTGAAGGGTAACTTCAGTATTTCTCAACCTGGACCCTATTTTCTGTGTTTTTGTGGCGCTTTCACGTCAATAATCTGTTTGGCTCGTCCAGGGCTCAGCAAGCTTTACTATTTTAGGCACAAACAAAAACATCTATCCGGAGCCGCAAAACATGTGATCATTGTGATGAAGGTAACTCAGTTTATAGTCTCAGTATATAGTTCATAAGTCTAATGCAGTGAGGGCCAAAGAGACAATGGACTACGGAGTATTAGGGCCACACTGAGGGAAAACACATCTGAGATTTACAGAATAAAGTCATTACTTTATGAGAAAAAAGAAAATAACACAGAAAATGACTACTTCATAATATTATGACTTTATTCTCTAAATCTCAGATTGATTTTTTTTCCTCAATGTGGCCCTAATACTCCGTCGTACCATAGACCTACAACAATGAGAAATAAAAATGAAAATGTAAACAGAAAACAGTTATTCATTTCCATTTTTCAGGGAATCACAGACTTGGTATTCTGCTGAGAGTTTTCTCTTTGACTCGTCACTGATCTACTGTGAGCACGAATCTCTTCTCCTCCAGTCTATCTCCAATGACTTTTTTAACTCAATCACTATTATTGGGGACTTTATTCATCCTATTCTGTGTGTCCTCATCGGCCCAGATGTCAAGCAAACATCATACTTCTGCAGAAGTCCAGGTCCGTCCTCTCGACTGTGTCGGTCCGAGACCTCCTCTCACAAGCCTTTTTGGTCCGCATGATTACTGCGTTCACAACCGCCCTAAAGAAACCGCACCAGGGGTTAAACCGCACCAGAGTTCGATAAAAACAGACTAAATGTTGACTTGTGAACGCACCCCAGGTTACTGTTGAAACGGGTCCAGTATTGGACTCACGGACACTTCATTAGGTACAAGGTGTACCTAATGAAGTGTCCGGTGCTCGTACCGGGTGGTCTTCATCTGCTTCAAGGTTGGACGTGTTGTGCGTTCAGAGATGGTATTCTGCATCCCTTGGTTGTAACGAGTGGTTATTTGAGTTCCTGTTGCCTTTCTATCATCTCCAACCACTCTGCCCATTCTCCTCTGACCTCTGACATCAACAAGGCATTTCCGTCCACACAACTGCCGCTCACTGGATCTGTTCTCTTGTTGGGACCGTTCTCTGTAAACCCTAGAGATGGTTGTGGTGAAAATCCCAGTAGATCAGCAGTTTAATCCTCAGACCAGCCCGTCTGGCACCAACAACCATGCCACGTTCAAAGTCACTTCAATCCCCTTCCTTCCCCATTCTGATGCTCGGTTTGAACTTCAGCAAGTCGTCTTCACCACGTCTAGATGACGTAATGCATTGAGTTGCTGCCATGTGATTGGCTGATCAGCTATTTGTGTTAACAAGCAGTTGAACAGGTGTGCCTAATAAAGTGGCCGGTGAGTGTAAGTGTCTGACTACATTATGGAAAGGACCCTACAGACAAATGAAACCTTTATCTTACCTTTCAGTTGGTTTGTTATCGTGTGTCTCCCTCGGAGAAGTCTAACGTTTTGCATCGACATTGTGTAAATCATGTAAACATTGAGCCGTGACATGGGAGGCGATAACACGCCAAGATATCCTGCAGAGGAAGACTATAAGTTAGAGAACATGTGAACAATGCTGGATTAAAAACCTTTTAAAAACGGGGTTTGCAAATGTTTTTACGAGGCAGGAAATGAAATCCCGTTTGTTATACCTCAAGGACACAACGGAGAGTAACACCCTGCATGTAAACACAACTTCACTTTGTTTACTAGAAAACTCCACAGGGAACTTTTATGACTCCGATTTATGATTAAAGGTGTGGAGGAATGAATGTCGTCAGCACCATGTGTGTTATTTCATTACTTCACTCACAGAGACTTCTTATCTCAGTGTGTTACAGTGTGTTTAACCTGCTGTGTGTGTGTGTGTGTGTGTGTGCGTGTGTCAGCGTTACCTCTACTGACATGGCATCATGACAGGAAGTAGCTGAGGTCATTTAATGTTTGTCCAACACTTCTAGTCCCCGACTGCAACTTCCTGTATGAAGACATGTCAGGTTTTTTTTTTTATCCTTGAACGGATTAAACAAACAGCTGCTGGTAGACGGAGCCAGGCTAGCTGTTTCCCCCCGTTCCCAGTCTTTGTGCTAAGCTAAGCTAACCGGCTTCTCGTGGTGCAGATATGAGGAGGACTGCCCATTGTCCCGAAGACCCATGGGGGACACCCCGGACTCACGTTTTACTGACTTTCATCGTGTTTTTTGGTGCTGCTGAACAAGTTCAATGACAGTAGGAACCACAACTATTTGAAAGAAAGAAATAACAAGTCCATGCTGGTCGGTCCTAACTTGAACACGTGTCTTTACGTCTGTGTTTTGAGCACCTGTTTCGAGCGTTGTCAGCCGATTGACAAACACAGGACCCAGGAGGCCGCTGTTCGTGTCCCGTAACTTACGTAACTTACGTATGATGTTACCACAGTATCCTTAAAACATCAGCTATCTTCAGAGTGAGGCATCCTGGTGCCGTTATTTATCTTTTAAATCTTTTATCTTTCTTCTCTATCCCAGACGAGCCCTCTCTTTGGGGGCGGCTGTAGCTCAGTGGGTAGAGCGGGTCCCAAGATGCTCCCCGGGCACTTGCAGCAGCCCACGGCTCCTAAAAATACTTAGGATGGGTTAAATGCAGAGGTCAAATTTCATGTATGTACCTGTATGTAGTACGACAAATAAAGATTTCTTCTTCTTCTATCTTCCACCTGCAAAAATATACCAAACAAGGAGGGAAAAGTCCAGAGTTTGAGTGAACTGCAGGTCATGATAACTGACTGTTTGAGGGTTTAAATCCTCCTTTATATCCTCAGCCCCACATGAGAACGTCAGCTTTGAACAGAGAGACATATTCCAGATCCATTTTCAGTAAATTCCGGTCTTTATTTGTTGAATAAACGGCAGTTATCATCACATGGCGAATTTCAATAATCAAAGGATCATATTTATTATGAAGGAACTGAGACGAGACGCTTTGATCCTTAAGAAGGAAAGAAAAATGTCTCTCAGAAGCTAAATCTGTCTCATCTTTCTCGACTTGTCATCCTTATAATATCATTTAAAACTCCAACATCTCCAGCAGCCTAAATATTTAGGGTTCGCTGTGCCAGAAATGATATCGTACCGACTCCAAACAGCCTCCCGGTTCTCAACGTTCTGGAGGATGTAAACTCTCGATGGGATGAGGAGATTGTGTCAGAGAAAGAAAGAAAGGATATTCATGCCTTCACAACTGATTCATTTATGTGAGCTGAAAAGTCTGTGGTTTGGTTCGGAGGACTGCTTTACACGTTATACACGTTATGCATGTTACACGTTATGCATGTTACACATGTTACGCACGTTACACGTGTTACATGTTATGCACATTATGCATGTTATGCATGTTACACGTTATGCACTGTATGTTCTTAACATTGGAGGCTGTGGGTTCGTAATTGTCATAGGATGTAGCCTCGACCTGCTCTGTTTAACAAAGCAAACACGAGCCATTACCTTGAAATTGAATGTTTCTATTTATTTGTTGTTGTCGGCTAAATATTGTCTGTATGAATTGAAATATAGGGCTCCCCTGAAAGTTACGGTGTAATTCAAACGCTGATCATGTGTCACCGCTAAAGCAGAGCCAGACCTCGTGTTGTCCAGCCAACAGGTTTGGAGGCTGCATCTATTTGTTTGCATGATGATAGTTTTAGTTTGTTGTTGTAGATTGTAATAGTTTGTAGTACTTTTTGGTCCTTCGTAGTAGTTTGTAGCTCTGTGTGAGAACCATTTATGATCCGTGTCTTCCGTCTTTAATGACCTCGGAGTCGTGAAGACTTTATGTGGGACAGAACCTGGACTGCTTTATTGGACATCTAGTCATTTAAACATTGAATCAGTAAACAGAGAGAGGAGATGGACTGTAGAGACGTGGAGCAACTCTTCTGTTTATCGCCGTTTAAAGTTTAACCGCTCTGCTGCAGCACACTGGACCCTGGACCATCAGCACACACACACACACACACACACACACACACACTTTACAGCCCTGTACTGCGTGTGTGTGTGTTTGTTGACCTCGGAAGTATTTGTGATTGTGTCTACACACGCAGTGTGTGATAAGGCCAGGAAGAGAGTGTGGACACAGGATGTTGAGTTAACGCTGGGACAACATGAGAGCAGCTTATCACACAGAGGAGCAGCACAAACACAACAGAACGCCACGTGGATCCATACTGGAGTCTGCTGACAGCGCCTGCTGCTGCTGGACGGCCCAGGCCTCTCACATTAAAGAGCTCGTTAGTGTCCTAAAACATACATGAACATAAACATACCGGGAGACTCTCTCGGTCCTCTCCCGGTTTCCTCCCGGGGTCACAGTTCTCAGGTATTTCTCCCCATCTTTTTCTTTCAAGGGTCTCTTTTTTTAATTGTCAATAATCAATAGAACAGTCCCTATACATGCAGGGAAAGTTCATTTCTCGTTTTTTTTCCTGAACAACACTCACCCGTGACACAACACAGCAATCGTACCTACCCACTGAGCAAAGACACGTCCAAAAGACATCAATTTAACATCTCTGTCGGCCGTCCAAAAGACGTCAATTTAACGTCTCTGTCGGCCGTCCAAAAGACTGAGCAGCCAGAATGAACGTTTTTGCGACGTCTTCTTTAAATGTCTTTTTTAAGTCCATAGATGTTCAAGATGGTCCCTGGTCAGACGTCCAGATATTGTACCTGGACTGACGGACATTATACAGACATGATCTGAACGTCTTTCTGATGTCACATGTTTGCTGGGTAACAACATCATACACACAGACAACCACAGCTGACATAACTGGTTCTCAATCATGGATATATCAAATTAAAATTGTAGAAAATACAGGGAAAGTATCCACAAATAAGTCATGAAATTATAAGAAAGAAAGAAAGAAAGAAAGAAAGAAAGATTTATTTATTTATGACAAATTTTCACATCTTTTTTTGGAGGACCACCAGACCCCCACGCTTTGGTTTAGAAATCCTCCCTTTTTTAAGGTCTCAAAGTTCGCAAATGTTCCCTAAAACATAAAAAAACAGTGAAACTATTATATAAATATCCATAAAACACTCTCACCCTGGACTCACACATCTTCCAGCATCTTTAAATCATCTGATCCGCCCTTGACCTGATGCTTTTTTTCGGTCTACATGCTTCCTCTTTTGTAAATGTGGTATAAATTATCACTGCTACGCTGACGATACACTGCTATATGTACCTGTAAAGCATAATGAGCTTTCCTACTCCTAAATTTAGAGGCATGTCTATCAGAAATACAAATGAAATAGATGGATATGAACTTGGTGCTGCATTTGTATGAGAGCTTGAGTGTTAAAACCTCTAAACACCCCCACAGGTGTTTTCAGTTAATCAGGCTGATTAGACCTCGGCTCAGGACTGTGCGGGCGAGTTCAGACTAATTACTGGAGTCTCCTGTTAGCTGCTGCATGGTGATTCTGCACTTTAAATACAATGTATTGATTGATTGATTCCTGCATTACAGTTTTATAGTATACTTTGCATTTAGTTTTTGCACAACAAGCACCTCACAGGTATGTGCAGTAATATTCTCCCACTTATTGAAGTTAAGTATTGTTAGTTATTATATATCATAGTTTAGTTTTTCCTCTCTTATCGTTGTCTGTTTTGCTCTAAATTGCCGCTCGATAGATCGTTTGCATCAAACAAAGTGTTGTAAACTGTGAGTGACTGACCAGGAGCCTGAACCCGACCCTCTGAGGCCCTGGAGCTGCTTTTAATCGGCTGCTTTGTGGTAGTTTGGTGAAATGCAAATATGCTTGAAATGTTGCTCCACTTACTGCGAAGCCCAGTTTACCCTCAGTGGAGTCTTGTAGGTTTATAGAGAGAGAGGGAGATGTGACGTCTCTGGGAGGTCCTGGTGGTGGACATGTCAACATTTCACAAGTACTTTCTACTGGTCTGTAACCAGTTCTTTCCCAAGCCTGTCATTATGTTTCCATCACTATTTGTCAACAAAAAGATCTGCTTTGAGGACGTTTAACCCTTAAAGGGACTGTTAGTAACTTCTTGCACGTTTAAGTCAGGTCGGTGTCTCATGCGCGCTCGCTTGTGGCTACGCTGTTCAGACACAAACTACACGGAAGCACCAAAACTGCTCTGCTCCTCTGCCTGCCTTCACTCACACACCGCGCTCCTTCTCTCTCTCTCTCTCTCTCCACCTCTCCCGTGCATGCTGCTCACTCCACACTGCAGAAGAGTTAGTTTAGCTCTGAGAATATCTAGTGAATGTTCAGTGGACGTTTGGTCAGAAATAACTGCTGCAGCTCCTCCAGACCAACAGAGGTTTCCCGTGTCTTGTGAAGTGACGGGGCTCCGCAGAGAGAAACGTTATCGTCTCCGACCAAAACTCCGGCGTCTCCCCCGTTCCCTCCGGCCGCGGTCAGGAGGCTGAGGCGGGAGAAGCCACCACTAGGATCAGCAGTGATTCATGGAGAGACCTTGGTCTGGTCAGCTAACATTACTGCCAAGCAGCTGAACTCTAGAGTGATATTGTGCTTTTAGCTGACGTGTGTCTCCTCACTGTGTTGAGTGATGCTCCTTCATGTCTATGTAGAGCGAGCACAAGGCCAACAACAGGACGCTGACTTTAGTTAACTCAACGGACACAGGTGAAGCTGTTAACAACACATTAGGATTCTTACAAACAGTCCCTTTAAATCCTATTTCTATTACATCAGACATGATCAGGGTCAGATTCAGATTCTGCCTCTCAGGAGTCCTCTTCCTCTTCTTCTGAAGGGTCGTTATGAGAGATGTCCAAGATGTCCTCCTCTTCTTCTATAACTCACCGTCTGTTTGCTCGTCTCAGATAGAAATGGATGGTTTCACACACTAGCTGTGTTCGTGCCATACTGTAGCACACACTGGAATCATCATTCATTAAAACAGACGTGTAAAAAGCTCCACAAAGAGCCTTTCAGATGTGTCCGACCTGCTCCAGTGTTATGTAACATTATTACATCCTTCCACGTGTCACATGGAGAAATATCAGTCCTGCTTTAGTAAATGAAAACATCATAATTGAAAGCTCAGTGTGTGAGAGACAGTCTGCAACAGGCCGGATCAGGTAACATCAGAGGACAGCCCAAGGTCACACCCCCCGCCTGGCGTCTACGGTTACCCACAGGGCCAGACGGATGGAGCTCATAGTAATATCTATTAAACAACATATATTCTTCTTCTCGTGCTGTAAATCTGATGTTCCCTCCCAGCAGACAGAGTTCAAATCTAGAAATGAAAGTTGTGGTCGTCAGCGTGTCGTCCTTCTCTCCGTACACCACATGCAGCGCTCCACAGTGAAGCACATAAAACAGCTCATATTGTGATGTAGCTGGAGGTCGGAGGCCCCGGCGTCCTCATGTAGACAGGAGGGGTCCCATAACTCTGCCCCCCCCCCCGCCCGTCTCCGACCCGCCCTCCTTATTTATGGCTCTGCAATTTCTGCAGACTAATTGATTTGGCTCGGCTTTCAGGCTGCAGGGAGACAGGAAGTCAGGACACCGAGGGGTTAACGTGGAGGAGCGGGTGTTTCTCTCTCTGTGTGTCACATGTCTACTAAATAAAGTTAAAGGTCTAGTCACCGTGTCAGACGTCTGCATGTGTTCTGCTCTCTATATAAACTTATAAAGTAGGATATTATTAGTATTGTATAGATGCTTCTCGGAGGTGGAAGAAGTATTCAGATCCTTTACTGTGAAAATACTCCACGACTTTAAAAAGCTTCCTTACATGTGAGTCAAAGTGTGAAAAGTAAAAGTACTCATTGTGCCGTGTTTTACTATGATATATCTGGATTAATATTACTGCTGTATTAATGTGTAGGTTGGCTTTTACTGCTGTAGATGTTTAAGGTAAAAAGGATAAAATGGAAATACTCAACTACCTTGAACTTGTACTTAAAGTTCCTGTTTGTAACTTCTTCCACGTATAAATCCTTGCTGGTCGGTGTCTCATGGTCTCTCGTGTGTCTCCTGGTCTCTCGTGTGTCTC
>CAKAOH010037978.1:6804-50806 GCA_916701665.1 Sebastiscus tertius
TATATATATATATATATATATATATATATATATAGAACCTGAGACCAAAGATTTTCATTGCCAATGACTGCTTTGCTGGACTTGAAAAATGACAAATAAAGAACCTTGAACTAAATACTAGATATAGTATGATAAGAAAAACTCACTTTTCAGCCAAACAGGTTGACCAATTTTGAAAATTACACTTCCACCAAAGGAAATAAAAGATTCAGTTGCGAGCACAAATCGGTTAACCTCTTAAGATTTAAATCCTCTCTTACATTCACACAAACACACCCACGCCGTGGTTGCGACAGCCGCTCTCTCCTGACTGATGTGGTGTTGTGGCCCCCGGGGCCCCTGGAGAGAGCTAATTGAATTGACTTCCAGGGAATACTAATGGGCCTTAATGTTGAGATAACTGATACTCAAACAACGAGTGATCATTGACAGCATGTGTTTCCGTTCCGTGATATACATGTCACAGCAGCACGGGGAGCCAGTTGGCACGTAAATGAATCCCCCCCCACACAGACACGCACACACACACACACACACACACAGTATTACTGACAACCTGAATAGGTCAGGCTGTCAGAATACAATTTCTTGTGCACAAAGACATAAAATTAGATAATCTTAATGTAAATAAATGATGTTTTCCTCTTCGTAGGTTGTATGAGGCCGATTGATTTTAGCACTATATACCTCAGATCAAGGCTCAAACCAGACTATCACAGGGTTTTATTGTAGTAAATTAAAAAAATAAATTAAACAACAATCTTAAAAATATTGAAACATTGTAAGAACATTATAGTCTAAAGATTTCTCTATTGGGCTGGAGGACACATACAAGTGCAGTGCTGCTGTGCATATGCAGTGTCCATATTTGTTCCATTGAAGCAGTTGAAACACAGCTTCCTGAGTTCCTAAAAAGGTTTCCTGGGTTCCTTGTGGTTGAAAAGGGATATTTAACCCTAAGTCCTAACCATCCCATCTACAGTACATGTCTAACACCAACCCATTGGGACCCCATTGGGTCTGAAAAGTGAAGCCAATGCTGAAGTGCCTTAAACCTGCATTCTTTCTAACAGCCAGCAGGGGCGACTCCTCTGGTTGCAAAAAGAAGTCTGATTGTATAGAAGTCTATGAGAGAATGATCCTACTTCTCACTTGATTTATTACCTTAGTAAACATGGTAAACATGAGTTTATGGTCTCAATCACCAGTTTCAAGTCTTCTTCAATACAGCATGATGTTCATTTAGTAAATTATGGTCCCATTTAGAGTCAAATAGACCATAAAGCAGGGGATGCTTTAGGACATGGCTACCTTGTGATTGACAGGTCGCTACCACGGCATTGACCGGTCTGGGAGTTGTCCATGTTTTTGTCTTACAACTTTAACCCTTCCACAGTGTGTTTTCAGTTCATGAAAGAGTTAATTATAACCTTTTTTGTCACCTAAACATGTGTCCCTCTTGTGTCAGTTCTGGTTGCAAAAAAACAGGATGGCAACGACCAAAATGTCAAACTTGAGGCTTCAAAACCGTAGCCCACAAACCAATGGGTGACGTTACGGTGACTACATCCACTTCTTATATACAGTCAATGCACCAACCTTTACCGTAATCTTATCTGGACCCAACCTAACATTAAATAGGACATTATGCTTATTTTTCATGTTAAGAAAACATTTTACTTTTCTCATACCGGCTGCGCACCTCTTTTCACCCTCTGTCTGAAACGCTCTGTTTGAGCTCAATTTGGTCCTCATAAAGGTAGCAGAAGTACAAGGGTACACACACACACACACTTGGTTACTTTGGCAACAATGGGTCGTCTTGCTGTCGTCCAAGCCAGAAGCCTCCTCCTCTGCTTCTTCCTCAGTTCTTGCAGCCATCTGGGAGATGTTTGTGCAGCAGAGACGACCTCGCTGCTCTGAAAGCTGCAGCTAATAAAGACCGCTAAATGTTTCACACCTCAGCCTCGCTGACAGGACACACAAAGACACAATGTGTGCTGTTTAGAGGGTGCAAAAGTGCCAACTCATTTCTGGGTTTTAGGACTCATTCCTGCAGGACTCTATTTTGAAGATGAATAAATTATACTGCATTAAAAAGAACAGATTTTAATCACCTGTTTTTATTTTCCCAAGAGTTTAGACTCTCCAAAATTAATCATGTGATAATGAGATGTCATGACAAAGCACAGACAAAATATCAGACAACACAACAAAAAAATTATAATATGACAGGAAACTACAGATCTGAATGCAATCCTGTAGTTTGAGCAGGTTAAAGAAGGGAATCTAAAGATAGGTGACTGTACTGTCTTTGTGTTTAATTTAGACACAGCTGGTTTTGATTAACAGGAGGTCTCTTAAGCAACACACTCGATGAAGCATCTTGGATAGAGGGTGTCGTCAGCTCCCAGCCACAACACTGACTCAGCCAAAAAACCCTGACTGTACCCACCCACACCCGGCCGCTGCCTCTGCCATGCTGTTTGGTGTAAAAACAAATTCCCTCAGTGTATTCGCAAGCTGAGCTAACAGTTCTCAATAGCTTGTCCTTCACCGTCGTCCCGTCCAGCGACACCTCTGGGTTTCTGACAGCCCTGACGACAACTCAGCCTCGGTTATTGTATTTCGTCCGAGCCTGCCGGCTATGGATCAGCCGGGAGTTTGAGAAAATACCACCAGGAGAGTGAGGAGGAGCGGGAGGGTGGGGGGGGGGCTTTGGAAATGGTGATGATGAAAGATGAGGCACGCAGGGAAGGGGTTTTATCCCATGCGATGTCCACATGTGCTGGCGGTTTTCAGACATGGCTTTGGATAGACAAAATGGGGAAGGCACAAACGCATGGCGGTCCAACAACAACTGCTGCAGGGTGGTATAACAATAAGCATCCTGTCAGATGTGCGGGGGCAGTGAGAAAGCCTGTCTGAATATAACAGTCTGTGAACCAACTCGGTGAGAATTGTGTCCCATTTTGAGATAATTACCTTTAAATGTGATTATGATAGGGAATGAGACAGTTTCGCCTGGATTGAGAGGAGTTTTATTACAACCCGGTCTCACGGGAAGGCGTATAAATACCACAACATTACACGGACATTACAAGTTACATGAGTACCCATTTTAGCCACGTGTCATTTGTACGCCACGCAAATGTCTGCAGTTTAGGCAAGAAAACACGTAACTTAGGTTCAGGCAAGAAAACCACTTAGTTAGGGAAGGGGAAAATGTCATGGTTGGGCTTAAAATAGGTATGTAAACTAAGTAAAACACGTATGGAAACAATGTAACACAACTACAGAAAACACATCACAAATGTCGCTAATAACAAACTAATGTAACTTCCAAAACAAAACCTGTCAAGAGTGGTCTTGTTTGTTTGTTTGTGTTTGTTATACTACGTCACTAACTCTTAGCTTTAGCATTTATACGCGGATGCATTTACATTGCAGTCAGTACAGAATACATGGCAAACAAATGACATGCGGAAATCAAGAAAGGCGATAATAAGATGTTAAAAAGGAAACATTGGTTAAAAATGTGTCTAAAATGTATCACCTTAAAATAATGTTTGGTTCAAATTATAGACTGTATATAAGAAATGGACGTAGTCACTGTGACGTCACCCATTGGTTTGTGGACTGCCGTTTTGAAGCCTCAAGTTCAGCATTTTGGCCGCCGCCATCTTGGAATTTGACCGTCGCCATATCATTTTTTTGCAACCAGAAATGACACGAGAGGGTGCTGCATTTAGCATGAAAAATATGTTCAAATCATAACATGGTAAACTCAAGCCCACTCAGGCAACAACAACTGTCAGTGTGTCAGTGTGCTGACTTGACTATGACTTGCCCAAAACTGCATGTGATTATCATAAAGTGGGCATGTCTGTAAAGAGGAGACTCGTGGGTACCCAGGGAACCCATTTACATTCACATATCTGGAGGTCAAAGGTCAAGGGACCCCTTTGAAAATGACTAACACAGTTTAGAATGACATGGTTAGTACCAATGGATCCCTCAGGTTTTCTAGTTTCATATGATGACAGTATCTTCATTGTAGCTTTAAGACTGAGCACGCTACAACCTTAAAACGAATTTACATTAACACGTTATTATCACGTTAACTTTGACAGCCCTAATAATAACATTACATAAACTCTATGACTAGATTAAGTGCAAAGGTCAAAAACACAAAACCCTGTCAAATTATCTATATACCAAGTATGACATGTTTAGACTCATGACCTCAGCTTTGACTCCATGTTCATCTGCTTCCTCCTTTTTTTTCTGTGGTGATTCTCACTCGCAGCTTTTGGCTCCCAGAGCCGGAGAAAATAAACACACTGTCTCCCAAAAACTTCTCAACCCTCCCAGGTTTTCTCACCCACCTCCCAAGCCCACCACCACATCACCCTGAGCGGGAGTCGACGTGCAGATTCCCCCGGCGGGTATTTGTTTGTGGAGTTTGAGGGAAGCTGTCATGATTTTACCACCAGAAAGTAGACGTTTTTTTTTCCCCCTCTTGCTCTCTCTCTCTCTCTCCAAGTCCTTCTCCAAGCTAAACAGATGAGATCAACTCATCTTTCCTGATGTTCCTGTTTCTGTTTCCAGATAACTGTGGCACCATGTCTCAGTCCAATGGAACCAACATCACTGCCAGTCTGCTCAATTGACAGAATCCTCAGTTGCTACATGAACATACAATTGGCTATCTCCCTTTAATAAGCCTTTCGGATCTCTCCCATCCACAGATGATGATAACGAGGCTGTAGTGTGGCTGGCTGCCATCAGTGAAATGTGAATTTGTTGAAACAGAACAAGAATATTAAGAAAAATACGTTTTTAAGAAATACGCTCATATGCTCACTCAAACACTAACATCAAACACGTACTTATACCAAAGGATCATGACTTTATTGTCTTTTATCCTTTTGACAAAATGTAGACAACGATTTGATGCCTCCTGAAAGCTTTACATATACTATTTATTTATTTATGTCATATATTATCTTATTTTGTCAATAAAAAATGTAAATTCAAAAAGAAAAAAAAATAAGTTTGGGTGTATGAAGCCCATGTGACCCCTTAAATAATATTATAAACTAAGTATATAATCTGCATCAGACAACCAGAGCCACTGTTATGAGATGCAGTTTATTTAAATGTTGAACTGTGATTTTAGAGTGCAGATATATTGTGATCCTTTAGTGACATCTATTGGTTTTGAAATGCTGGTGGAACTTGCATGAAACCAACAGGAACAATAAGGACAAATTCTACCTGACACATTTTCATACAGTCAAATTTCATGTCCATAGTAAATCAAATTTTTTCTTCTCTCATTGATAAATTATGTTTTTCATTAATATCATCATCTGTGGATGGGAGAGATCCGGCAGGCTAATTAAAGGGAGAAGGACAATTGTGTTTTCATGTAGCAACTGAGGGTCGTGTTGTGTGTTTTTTTTAACAGTATGATGATAAACATGTATGGTACCCTAAACCAACTGCTCGGCGTTGTCATGGTTACCACCAGAAGCTCCTTGTAGTCACGGTAACGCTCCAGCAGAGGTCGCAGCATCACTAGATTTCTACTTTCAGTGTCTGAAGCGAGGAAACCAGTGAAAAGCATCACTCAGGTAGTAAAAAAGGGGGCAGATCCGAGGACCAGATACGAGAGAACTGTGGAGCTGCTTTAGCTCACACCCTTCTGTTGTTTTTTCCTCTTCCTTGCCCCCCAAAACCTCCCTCTCTCTTCTCTTCCTGGTGTATATAATACTAATCATGGTGGCTAAAAACAGAAAGCAGACCGGGAAGAGTCCAGCGACCCAGACCCAGACTACTGACCGCGACAGGAGCCCGCTTGTTGTGTCTCCTCCTGGTAAAAGTAGCTCTCGCAGAGCAGCAGGCAGAGAGAGCAAAGCTTTCAGCAGCTCTCATCCAAACGGGCTGTCTGGTATCAGACACAAGCTGGGGCTAACAACTCCCTCTGCGGTGGTGAAGCTGGGCATCACTCTCCTCCTCGGTAAGTTAAGGAGCTGTTAGCCTGTTAGCTTCTCTCCCATAGCTAACAGGCTGCTAGTAGCATTAAAGCTACATGAAGTTATCTCCTCCACTGATTAGTCTGCTAACAGTTAGCTCACCTAGACGCTAGCTCATCACCGTTAGCTACCTAGTGTTGCTGTTTCATTCACATCACATTAAAAGGCACAGAACATATTGTGTCAGACTCACAACTCACATCTTAAATCAGGAGCACCAACTTTTACCTTCCAGGCAGGAGATTTATAGAGTCCCACGGTGCAGATTGAACCTGTTACAAACATTCATGTCTATTCAACTTCTCAACAACTCGTAACATAAAGCTATCATAAGGACAGTGCAATATGTTAAATAGGGACAGTGCAATATGGTTAGACAGTGCAATATGTTAAATAGGGACAGTGCTATATGTTAAATAGGGACAGTGCAATATGTTAAATAGGGACAGTGCAATATGTTAAATAGGGACAGTGCAATATGTTTCACCTTTGTAATATTGGACTATTGTCTGTGCAATATGTTAAATAGGGACAGTGCAATATGTTAAATAGGGACAGTGCAATATGTTAAATTTGGACAGTGCAATATGTTAGATAGAGACAGTGCAAAATGTTAAATTGGGACAGTGCAATATGTTGCATCTGTGTAATATTGAGCTATTGCCTGTACAATATGTTAAATTGGGACAGTGCAATATGTCAAATTTGGACAGTGCAATATGTTAAATAGGGACAGTGCAATATGTTGCATCTGTGTAATATTGGGCTATTGTCTGTGCAATATGGGCAAGACGGTAGTCGGTGCAGTGCACTACCTGGGTGAAATACCTGCCGTGGTGTGTGTGATAGTATGTGCCATTATGTATATGGACTGTGTATGTGTTGAAACATCTGTTTCTGTGAAACTGTTTCCCTGTCGTTTATTATTGTTGTTAATGCATGTTTTCAAAAATGTCCCCACAGGGACAATACAAGTATATGTAGTACTTATCTTATCTTATCTTAAAATCAAAGTGTTCCTCTCTGCTTATGTGACATATTAGTTCCCACACGTGTTAACAGGTTTTTCTGACAAAGTTGAAACTAATGTTTTTATAGGATTTCTTTTCGGAAATGCACCACTATAGCCGCCCATATTATTATCCAAGTGGTCTTCCTCTGTAATTTTCTGGCTTCTTTCTGGACCATGAATGAAGTAGCATATAATTGTGTCTGTCTATCCACAGCTGCTCTGACTGGGTATCTCCACTGGTGAGTTTGCTCCATCATCATGTTATTACTCATACTGTTACTGCTGTGTTTACTTTGTGGATGGATGCAGACTCACATATTTCTCCTCCTTATGATCAGGCATCACCTCACACAGCTGTTTGAGAATGACAGACACTTTTCACACTTGTCAAACTTGGAGAAGGAAATGGCTTTCCGGACAGAAATGGTAAATAGATTTATTTTTTTTATCAGGGATGCTCTAATAACATTGTTTTGAAGCTGACGCCACTATTTCCTGATGTGAGAAACAGGTTAAGTTTAAGGTTATAGACTTGTTTTCAAAGGAAGATCATGGTGCTGCAGGGTAAGGCTGCACAATGAATAGTGAACGTTTAATCTGAAAGAACAGTCACAAATACACTTGTTTAAGGGCATGTCATCATTAGAGCTGAAACCATTAATCTATTAGTCAACTGAGAGAAAATGAATCTGCAGCCATTTTGATAATCATTTGTTTAAAGGCTGGGTTGATGATGTTCATCCAGTATCCATTATTTGTTATATTGGTTGAAATGGTCTTTACACCCCGACAGCGTTCCGTTACCTATGAGCTCTGAAAAAGGACCGGAAAAGAGCCGTCATCTGTAGCTGCTATAATCCTGTAAAAACGTCTACTAATCACTGCCTCACGGTCCGCTTGGAAAGAACCAATCAGATGCCTCTCTGCCTCCCTGCTCGTACACTGCCCTTGCACCAGCCTGAACTCAAAGCGCGTCGCCGGCGCAAGATTACTGGAGAACGGAAGAGAGAGGTTACTTGTCATGAGGTAGCGTTGTTGAGTTGAGGTCCTCTCTCCGCTCTGTGTCTGTGAAGTATTTACGATGCGGCAGTGCTCGTGCATGTGTGTGTTGGGGGGGGACGTTGCCTTGGAAGGACCCCGAGGGGTGGGGGTGGGTTTAGACGGAGCTCCTGAGGAGAAGCTACTTTCAAATTATGCTAGCTTTCCAACATCGTCGACCCCATAATGGATAATGCGATTGATGATATAATATTTTTGGACTGTTCGGGGACACTCCTTGGGCTTAAGGAAATTATGACAGGTATTTTTTTGGACATTTTATAGACCAAAGGATTAATCGATTAACTAAGAAAATAATGGGCAGAAAGTAATGGGGAAATAAGTGTGAGTTGCAGCCCTAGTCACCATAAAGGTACTGTCACATAAGCCTTGTGTTCAACAAAATTGCTCCATATTCAGCCTTGAAAAACACTTCACGCTGTCAGTGTGGGTTATAAATGAGTATCGAGCAGAGCGATCACAAACTGTGGAGAGTCTGTGCGAGCGATGCTGCAGTTTGTAATCTGTTATTGTGTTATTGTACCGAACGATGTGATGACACAGCACTAGATTGACACTTCCAAACTCTGTTTCTATTTGACAACCAAGCAAATTTGGACAAAGGTGAATCTGTTTCTATTTGACAACCAAGCAAATTTGGACAAAGGTGAATCCGTTTCTATTTGACAACCAAGCAAATTTGGACGAAGGTGAATTCTGACCTGCGAATCTGCCAGAGTTGACCAGACATTAGCAACAGGAAAGCAGGCTTGAATTTGTCAGTTTTACAGTCTTAACTTAAAGTGAATGTGGGAGACAACATGAATATTCAAGGCAGAATATGACAAAACTGACTCCACATCATCTCCAGATTCAGAAAAAAAAAATCATCATTTCCTCCCACAATAGTGTGACTGACAAAAACTGACACTTGTGATTCTAACAATATGCAAAAGGTTTGTGCATTCCTAGTTTCTGTGGCGTCTGTTTTCTGTCGCTTTCCGCTGCTCGAGGGCAAAATCAGCAAATGGGTGTCATTCAATGTAGCATATGTTTATGCATTACTGTGTAGAAGTCGCTGATATTCAACATTAAATGCAGGCTTCATGCCCTTCATGAGAGATGACAGTGAAGGTGACGATTTTATCATATGCAAACAGAATATTTTTCTTCCCTCACCCCTGCTGTGTGCAACCAAATGGGCTGTGAACTGTTGCCATCTGCTGAGCCAGTATGACTCGCTCTGGTTTCTTCTGTCTGAGTTGTATGTTGTGTGGGGTTATATTTAGTGTCTGCCTGCTGTCTCTTTCTCTCTGTATCACTCCGTTCTCTCTGTCTTGATATTTCTCTTTCTAACTTCTTTCTCACTTTGATTTTTCTGTATATCTTTAAGTTCATGTGTATGTGTCTTCTTTTTGTTTTCAGGGTCTGTACTATTCCTACTACAAGACCATTATTGACGCTCCCTCTTTCCTGGAAGGCCTCCACATGGTCATGAACGATCGGCTGACAGAGTACCCCCTGGTTATTAACACACTGAAGAGATTCAATCTCTATCCAGAGGTAATGCTGATCTTGGCATGCTATTCATTCATATGATTTGTAGTATGGTAGCATTACCCATCTCGGGGGCGACTTCACAAAAGGATTGCGCGGCTTTTGCGGCCGCTAAACCTGCACAAATAACACAAAAAGAATGTATAATTCTCAATGCACCCTCTGACTGCGCTGCCAAGCAAATATCATCTTGGTGCTCCTGTGCTATATCATGTATATAAATTAATAATAATAAATTATTGTTCTGTCTGCCATTGTTCTGCCTTCTGTGTTCTTGGCACAAAGGCAACATTTATACTTTTCCTCACATGGATAATTGCAATCAGACCCAAAATAAGCCAAATTGCACTAAGCTGCAAAACTTTATTGCGCTGTAATATCATTAGTGCAATATCTTTTGTGAATCGGATCTTGAGAAGGGTCGAGGGTCAAGGGTCAACAGATAGCTGTTGCAAGTGATGCGCAATTCATGGTGCTATACATGAATTGTATTAGGGACCACGCTATTTACTAGTTTAAACAAAACAGTGCAGGAAAAATCAACATGTTCTGCTCAGGGCAGCAATCTAACGCTTACTGGGAAAGTCATGGAATTCTACAGGACTTCAGTGGGAATCCTGTGTGTTTGTACTCGCAGACATGTTGTTTAAACAGGCTTTGCATTCATTCTCATCCGTCTCTGCTCCACAGGTGGTCCTGGCCAGCTGGTACCGGATGTACACAGGTATAATGGGATACTTTGGGATTCCCACAAAGATGTGCTGGTCCATCAACAGAGGAGAGGGACTCACTCCTGTGGACAGCTGTGAAGGTAAAAGACTGTCGCCGTGGAGCTGCAGTCTGATCTGCAAATACGCTCATTTGTACGCTCATTTGTGCACACATACACACACACACACACACACATACAGACAGCAAGCTGAATGATGACTACATTACACAGGCTAATAGTTTCCCTGTTACAACTTGGAGCTACATTAACATTTAAAATACTCACACAGTCTCACGCTGAATTGATTAGATGACTAATTTCTTCACAGACTTTGATTATTTTCTTCAGACTGATGGACAGATGCAGTCAAAACAGCCTCACGGGGAGTTGTCAGTTAAGAGAACATATATATATTTTACTGAATGAATTAAACAAAACACTCAAGCAGTCTTGATTCCAATTTATTTTTCCTTTTCGATCAAAACTCTAATGAAATTGTTTTTACTACAAAAGTGCTCAACAGATTACAGGTGAATCGATGCCTTAAAGGGACTGTTTGTAAGAATCAGAAATGCTCGTTAACAGCGACACCTGTGGCCGTTAAGTCAACGAAAGTCAGCGTCGGGCTCGCGCTTGCTCGATCTACATAGACATGAACGAGCATCGCTCAAAACAGGGAGGCGACACACGTCAGCTAAAACCACAATATCACAATATTTCACCTGCTTGGCAGTAATGTTAGCTGACCAGACGGAGGTCTCTCCATGAATCACCGCTGATCCTAGTGTTGGCTTTTCCTGCTTCAGCCTCCCGACCGCGGCCGGAGGGAGACACCGGCACCCAGTCAGAGACGATAACGTTTCTCGCTGCGGAGCCCCGTCACTTCACAAGACACGGGAAACCTCTGTTGGTCTGGAGGAGCTGCAGCATTTATTTCTGCACAAACGTCCACTGTACATTTACTAGATATTCTCAGAGCTACGAAGTCTTCTGCAGTGTGTAGTGTTCACGCATGCACGTGAGGTGGAGCGAGCTGAGTGAGAACGAGCGCGGTGTGTGAATGAAGGCAAGCAGGTAGAGGAGCAGAGGAGCAGAGTACAGCAGAGACTCCGACCCTGGAGACCAAAGCTACGGTCTCCTCCGCGATCTCCGACCGCGGCCAACACTGTTTTGCAAGACGGGCTTCACTAGATATAACTTTACGGTTTTGGTGCTTCCGGGTAGTTTGTATTGAAGTCTTGTCTGAACAGCGCAGCCACACGCGAGCGCGCATATGCGCCGACCTGGGTGATTAATACATGTAAGAAGTTACAGTCCCTTTTAAAGCAGTAAAACTAGGGCTGTCAAAGTTAACGCTATAGCACGTTAATGAGTTAAAGAAATTAGTGGCATTAATACGAATTTGCATTAATGCGATCGATCTTTCGGGGGTTGTAGCGGTTCACAGCTAGAGTGAAAATGCTCAGTAAATCGACCTTGTTTCGGAAAAAAAATTACGCCGCTTTTTCGCCACGTAATATTTGCGTTCAGTGTGAAAGTACTCATGACAAAAACAACAGCTTGAAAAAATATATTGACTTGCAAATTAATTGCACGAAAGACCCTCCCACGCCCTTTCCCCCCCGGTGTGTATAAAGGCCTTTAGGGTATTTCCGAACAAAAAAATAACAATTTATTTAATTAACAACTTAACTATCCTCACATTTGAGAAGCTGAAATTAGGTAATGTGTGCATTTTTGTGACTATCAAAATGGTTGGCCATTCATTTTCTGTCAGTCTACTAACAATTGTTTCAGCGCTATTATCAATTAAAATAGAAAAAAGAAATTGAGGTGAAAGAATAGTGAAAGCTCAAAAATTCATGTCAGGAATCTCAAGCAAAGGTATGACATTAAGGATAAATGGCAGCAAAACAAATTGGTAGAACAACATGTATAACACAGCAAGGTTATTATTATAGTAGCCCCGAGGGAAACACAATGCTTTTAACCTATTACACACAAATAGATTTCTGCTATTCACTCGCAGGAACATTTCCTCGAAGGCTAAATCTGCTGACGGTAAACAAGCTGTTGTCGGTTTTCCTTTGTGGAGCTGCAATCTGTGTGTTTCTGTCAGTGCCATTAGTGAAGCGAGGCACCCCCGGGTCGATGTATACGGGCTGTTTTCAGTGTTTACACAAACCTGACGCAAGCTGCCTTGCATAAGAGCTCAAAGTCAGAGAGTGGGAACAGTTCCTGTAACTGTCAGCCGCTACATTATTTTTGTGATACGCAGAGTGACACATTTTCATACTGAGCTGCTGTTGGAACAAGCTCCATTTTCTGTTTGTTTCGTGATTTAGCGTCACATCATGCCGATTCAACGGCTCTTCATAATGTCAACACACTTCCAAGTACCTTGTTAGTCACTACAGTCTTGTCAGTCTGTTCCTGCGTACCTGCTAATTCAATAAGGTGAAGTCCATTTGCGTCTACCCACTAGATCTCTGACTACTAATTCAGGAAGTTTCTATATCAAAAAGGGGACATATTATTATTCAGTGTAATATATTCTTACATCTACTGGGTTGATTAAGTCAACACACTAGCTGGTCAAAGGGAAGTGTTCTGTAAGTTCCCCAAATCTCAAATATGCCACATCGTTCATCGATCATCTAATTCATCGACTAATCAGTTGATCAATAGTTCCAACATTAGTTTCAATCTCTTTGTCACTTGACACACTTAACTCTGAAAAAACATCTGTCCTTTTCTTTGTTGTTGTGCACATTAGGGATGGGCGACCCTGCGTACTTCTACGTGACCTTTGTGTTCCTGCTGAACGGCGCGATGATGAGCCTGTTCTTCATTTACGGCGCCTACCTCAGGTAACCCCGCTTCTGCCCGGGGCTCTGTCCTGCTGTCACGCTCAGATACGAGAGGATTCAGTTTTATGGTCCACATTATCGCTCAGCTGTCAGCTGTCAGACCTAGACAGAATGCAATTTAGCAGTACTGTCAAATACGGATGTGAAACACGAGATGGAGGATGACCTTTCTGAATCTGTTGTTTGCTCTCTGCCTTTCTTATCTCGTGTCCCCACTTCTTTCCATCTTTTGCTGTTTAGTGGCAGTCGACTGGGCGGCATTGTTACCACGACGTGTTTTTTCTTCAATCACGGCGAGGTGAGTGGACTGCCCTTATTGTCGGTGTCAGTGAGCCCGGAGAGCTGTTCGTGCTATGATTCTGTGCCATAAGTCTCTCTGGGTGTACATTTCTGAAATGTATAAAATTCAAAATGAAAAAGCACTTAAAAAGCAGAGGAACTCATTTCAGCCCTCAAAGGAGCTTAGAGTTGGTTTCAGCCGGCACTCAAAGCCGAGTCCCTCCTCCCACCTTCTTCTCTCCAGTTTCCACCAGGACAAATAGCAAGTCTCTATTTTACCACATCAATAGGCCGACATTTCAATCACACACACTCACAGGTGATGCTCTCCTCTTTCTTATTTTGTGCCTCCGTACCGGCGACGTGGCATAAACATCTATTTGGACTCGAGTATGAACTGATCAGATTTTGGTGATCAAAAGTCACTGTGACCTCACAAAATACATTTTTGGCCATATCTTAAGAATTAATTTGCTAATTATGACAATTTCACAAAAATGTCTAACAAGATAAAATGATGAAACGATGACATTTTGGACAGACATGGATGTAAACTGTAACTTGACTTGGTTGGCGTAGGCATACAACCATAAAGTGGTAATTCTAGTTTTTTTGGAGGAAGCAGTGGGTGGTAGCTGAGCGTTCCGAGTTGACAAACATGTGTGAGATTGTAGTGTAAAACGTGTTATAACATATTAATAGTGGTGTGGGATTTATCAAGCGATAGAGACAGGTTCCCTTTTTACAAGAATGTGTGGCCGCCAAGGAACAGAAAACTGAGGAAGTCCCGATCAAGTTTTTTTGCCCCGATCCGAGTCCTTTCATACAGAGTATCTGCTGATAGAGAAGTCAAGTCCGACACTTATATTTACCTAAGTGACACAGCTGATCACTCGAAACTACAACTTGAAAATGAGTTCAGATGAAACTCAATTAATTCTGAAAGAAATTTGTGTGCCAAAGATGCTCAGTATACATAGTAAAACTACTTAGCAGCAGAAGATATGCACTGTTAATTTAATATGCATGTGGCACATTGAAATAACAGCTGAAGACCACTACATTTGGCACACATTATTTTTCACGAGCTACTTGATCCAAATACTGAAAGTCCTGGTTCAAATCTATTAAGTTTATAAGGTTAAATTATTGATATATAAATAAAACTGGGAGAATGTGATCAGGGGTGTCAAACTCCTTTTAGTCATTGCATAATAACCTATAAATAACAACACCTCCAAATGTTTCCCTTTCTTTTAGTGTAAGGTTCAAGTGCATTCTCAAAATGTTCACAATTAATGAACAATTCATTTACAAAACAGATGATGAACAGCCTGAGATGTCTCGCTGATCTCTCGGCTACGACTAAAAACAGACGGCTGTTTCCTCAAACCTGCCAACAAATTATTATCTTCTCTATTCTCAGTTGTCCTTGCAAGTTCTTATACTTTCTTGTATTATATTCCTTGAGCACTGAAAGGTGCTGTGAACACGCCAAGCACACTGGCTTCCCATTTATCTCTGAGAAGAAAAAGGATCTAGTAAAATCCCTCACTCTGTGTCCACTTTTCTCCTTTTTGTCCAAGATATTTTCCACTGGCGGCTCCTGCATGAACCTTAGCCTACATTTGACAGTGTTGTGTCAGTGGGATCTGTAATAGCATATCCAGCATAGGGCCTGCTACTCTTATGGTCCACAGGGGCGTTTTTTTAGCGCGTCTTCCCAGCATTGGACGCTTAACGGGCTGCCACTAGACACAAAGCACTCGGCGCCTGATTGTACGAACGCTATCCCTCGTGGGTTTCAAACCGGAGCCAACATGGCGGCTCGTTTGGAAGCTGTCTTCTCTTATATCACGAAAATAGTTCACCGAAATGTGTTTCTGAAAAGAGAAATAAGCCATGCAGTTGCTTAATTTGTCTTAATTTGGATCGACAATGGTTAGTTTAAAAGTTTCTAGGGAGTTTCCCGAGGCGGCGAGTGGCGCCGGACTTCCCGGACTTCCCTGATAAAGTAGCTCCCAGTGTACAAATAGGAATAGCAGTGCATTTCATTGAAAAATTAGAATTAATGACTTCTCTGCAATTTTAACACTTTGCAAAGTTATCCAGTTGGAAGGATTGGACCCCTTGGTGGACCGGTTCTGGCCCTCGGGCCGTATGTTTGAGACCCCTGCATTAGAGACTCATCAATCTGTTGGAGTTGGAACAAGAAAGAGTCCACTTGTGGTTGTACAGTGGCGTTAATACAGAGTTTAGGTTCTTCCCTCACAAGTGATCTTTGGTCGAGTTCAGAGAGCAGCTTGCAAAGAGCACACAAACCTGACGACAGCCAAATGTAATTTTATCCTGTCATCAAGTTACTCATGGCATTTAGCGAAAGCTGAAATGATCTGCCGTCGGTGCCATTTGTCATTTTAACCCGGCGAAAGTAACAGCCAGCGCCGGCTAAAAATTAAACTCTTAAAGTGTCTTAAAGATTTTAAAATATTATTAAACAGCATTTGTGAAATTTCAGTTCAGATATGTCGACCGTATTCCATATCTTTAACTCTAAACGGGTCATGTATGTTTTAATTTAGTCATGAAGTCCATTTAGTTTTGAAACTCCACTTTAGTAAACACATTAACGCGGCTATGGTTGAATTTATGAGCAGGTGGTGAAACCGGCCCCTGCTCCCTGCAGTGTCCCAGACCACGAACAGCCCGCATGGATTAAGAACACAGAAGAACCCTCACCTAGGGCTGTCGCGGTTAAAGAATTTCCCCTCGCTGTGATAATGATTGGCTCAACAGAGCGAAATGCAATATTATTGCCTTTTTTGTGCAAATGAAGTAATTTAGCCTGATTTTAGTGCCATATAAATAAACTTTATTATTAGATATATTGTTGCTTTTAAATGATGACAGTTTTCAGAGTAATTAAATATGTGTTTATTGTTAAATGCCGAACACAGAAGGACAATGAGGCGCAAGGTTTTTGTCAGCTGTGACGCTTCGGTTGCATCTGGTTGCTATGATACGGAATATCCTCAGATGTAAAAATGACGGCACAAGGTAGAGGACTTGCTCTGGATGAAGGGAAGGCTGAAGCACGTAGGGAGAGAAGACGGATCCACTGGTCCAGTTGTGTTAATTTCTCCTCAATTGTTTTGTTCAGCACTTGTCGCCTGCATGTAGGATGTGACGATTGGTCGTGTTGGTATTTGTCCTGCACCTCCTCATTTTACCCAAAGTTGAACATTTTTTCTACTTTAAGCCACGGAAAACACGTTCAGCACTCGGTGTAGAACAGACCCTCAGCTCCTCGTCACGCTGCTGGCGTTTGTAGCATAGTGTAAATACGTGGCGCTGCCATTGCAAAGAATTCCAAAACGAAGATGTGCGGTTGCGGCGGTTGCTTGGTTTTGCAATATTGCAGTTATTGTGACAGCCCTACCCTCACCTGCAGTATTGAGCAATAGACATATGCCAGATATTAAATGCCTTCAGTCGTGCACACAAACAATGTTTCACTTGTATGTATAACTACAGGATTTAATAACTGTAGTTATTTATAAGCTGCAGAGGAAGAAAATGCTCGTGAATCACTAACTGCCTCTTTGTTTTTTTTACAGATGGTTGCCAAGTGGCTCTATTCAGTGATTTTTTGGTTTGCCTTTTAATGTGCACGTTGTGTGTGTGTGTGTGTGTGTTTGTGTGTGCATTATCAGAGCACTCGTGTGATGTGGACTCCGCCCCTGAGGGAGAGCTTTGCCTACCCCTTCTTAGTCCTCCAGATGCTCCTTCTCACCTACATCCTACGGTAAACCCACCACCAGACTCTCCGTCTTAAAATCACAGTGGTCTGTGGCCTGTTAGCAATTTCTCCACATTACAACATATAAATAATTTCAAAGTAACTTTCTTTCTTTAAGTTTTATATAAAAATCTCAACTTGTCTTGATTCTTGGTCTGTGTAATTTAGTGGCTATAACATTGTGTATCAGTTAGGGAAATCGTATTTCTCAGAGCTTCTCAATTCCTTTGATCGATGCTGGCATCGTTTTCTGACAGTTGCGCATTACTAAACACTGATGTCAGACTCGGGCGTCAACGCTACTGGAAACTTTTCAACAAGAAGGAGTCATGGCGGAGAGGAAGAAACGCCCCAAAGCGTGGCTTTGTTAGGGTGGAAACAGCAACAACAACAATATGCTGAAACATCTTACATGGGCTTAAATTCCAGGATTGTCATGTATTTGATACTCTATGCACGAGTGCCACTGCTTCCAAATCGAGCAGCACGTTTACCGGGGGTAAATATCCTATGTTTATAATAAGATTAGTGCCACGCGGGCCAGGCTTAGCCTTTTCTTTTTTAGTTTTGAGTATTAAGTTATCAGTAACGTTATAGCTGTGAATATAGCAGTGCGGTGTGTGTACAGTTTATTTGTCGGTGAATAAATGCTACAACTCCTCAAGAGCCAAGCCAAGCTCCTGTATCTTGCAACACCGGCTCAGACTCACTTAAGGTGGGCTATTAAGGTGGACCAGCTATTGTCCTTAAAGTGACAAGCCTCTCCTCTTAGATTTGCTCAGCTTTTTAAAAAGTTTTATTTGAACCATTTAACTGATGGCATTAATCGGTCAAAATTATTAATGTCGGTTAACGGTTATACGGTAAATTGCACCAAATTCGACAAAGCACTCCATGGGTTCCCCAGCGTTACACCCGCCAAATGTGAAGTCGATCAGATGAATGGTTCTCGAGATATGCGACGGACATACAGAAAGGCAGAGATTCCTCGCTTTATAGTTAGATGACCTGAATTACATGCATGCTTTTTTTTCTACTCTGTTTCTACACTGTGTTCACACTCGGAGATAAACAGCTGTGTCGACGCTGAAAACCTGTGAAGACCTACTTTTTTTTCTACACAGAAAATTGATCAGGAATCATTAATAAAGAATCTGAACGATAAGCAGAATTCATAATGGCATTGATAACAATAAAATCTGATCAATTCCCATCCCTAGTACCAGTTTGGCACCTACAGCACACGTTGCCTGCAGTGTCATCACGCTCCCCCGTGTGATCATCTCATGAAACATGCAGCTTTCTAAATTTTAATGGAACATTGTACAGTGCTTTGGTTTGGTATTCATTCCCCAAATCTAATGGTCTCTTGGTGCCTGAAATCTTTGATGGGAGAATAACAAAGTAAACATCAAAAACAAGGAAAAGCATCTGTTTTTTTTTTTTTCATTTTCACACCCTGTTGAATATGTGAAACAACAGAAATAAAACACGACCAAACAGCTGCATCCTTGTCAAGTAATACAAGTTATACAAGTAATCCAAGTAATACAGGCCCTTTGTGTTGTTGTAATTACTGTGGTAAAGCAAAGCTTGTTTCTGTTGTCTGCTAAATGGTGCACTGAAGCAGGCAGCGTGCTGAGCTAATGTACTTGTCACACAGACTAGTAATCTTCTCATTGCACATCAACTAGCGGACGCCACCTTGTGTTATGCGAGCGCAGTTGGTAAACTGTGAATAAACTCCGGCGTGTCATATTTCTGAGGCTGGCTCGGTACATAACCGGGGCTTTGTAGTACAATCAAGAGTTAAATTGAATTTGTGTTTGTGTGTGTTTTCTCAGCAGTCTTAATACATCTTCTCTTATCTCCTCGACACCCACACTCTCTCACCACTATATTTCTCTCTCTCTCGTCCCTCCCCAGGACACGGAACCCGAGCAGGACAGCCATGGTCGCCCTGGGCATCTCCAATCTGTGCTTTATGCTGCCTTGGCAGTTCGCCCAGTTTGTGCTGCTCACTCAGGTAAACATAGAGCAAGAGAGACATTGAGAGAGAATGTGGGAAGAAAGCAGAAGGGGCAGAGAGATTAGGGAGAAAATAGAGACTTGGAGAGAACAGAAGACTCTGGCAAGGAAAGTGCCTGGATTGCAGAAGTTGGCCAGAATGGGAAAGAAACAAAGAGGTAGGAAAGAAAAGAGTCGGGCTGTCAAAGTTAACGTGATAATAACACGTTAAAGCAAATTAATTTTTAATGCGTTAATGGAAACTTGTGATTTAGGTTGGGCTCAGTTTTGGCATGAGTGAATATATTGGCATCCTATGAAACTAGAAAACCTAAGGAACCCATTGGTACCAAACATTTTAAACTAGATTGTCAGGAAGGAGGTTAAATAACGCTACAAATTTATGCAAAATCTTGGTGAGGAAAAACTGGCATGACCATTTTCAAAGGGGTCCCTTGACACCTGACCTCAAGATATGTTCATGAAAATGTGTTCTATGGGTACCCACGAGACTCCCCTTTACAGACATGCCCACTTTATGATAATCACATGCAGTTTGGGGCAAGTCATAGTCAAGTCAGCACACTGACACACTGACAGCTGTTGTTGCCTGCTAAATGCAGTACCTGTGAGGGTTTCTGGACAATATTTGTCATTGTTTTGTGTTGTTAATTGATTTCCAATATTAATTATATACATACATTTGCATAAAGCAAGCATATTTGCTCACGCCCATGTTGACAAGAGTGTTAAATACTTGCCAAATCTCTGTTTAAAGTATATTTTGAACAGATAAAAAAATGTGCAATTAATTTGAAATTAATCGCGATTAACTATGGACAATCATGCGATTAATCCCGATCAAATAATTGAATCTATTGACAGCCCTAAAAAAGAGATTATGCATATCCAAATGCACAATTTACATCATTATTTAATAAATCTCTCTTAACATACAGTAGGGAAATATGAAAACCTAAGCATGTTTGAGTGGAATAGTTGAGACTGTGAAAAGGAAAGAATCTTTCAGAGACAAACACGTTAGAGAAAGAAATGGTAGGTTAAAGAGTGTAGGTTGGCAGACAGAAGAGACAGAGTTTGAACCACGACTCCAGAACAAACGGGTCACTGCTGCAAGCATCTGCACTCAGCAACGTTTAAGCCCACGCTGTCGGCAGCCCCCTCGGGGCCCCGCTGATTTCAACACGAGACGAGTTATAACAGCTTTTTCTTTGTTTTGTACTTGTAAGCTGCTAATTGAGTCTCGTCCACTGTATGCGTAACAAATACTGTATATCCACCCGCACTGCTCACGCCTCAGTCTGGAAGGAGGGAGAATAAATATACAAAATACACTCTGCTGGGTCTTAAAAACAGTTTTAGAATCACACCCTATCCTATTTGGTGGCAATAATCTCTATGGTATTATGATACCTCATATCCCTTTATTATTACATACTTGTATATGGAGCGTGCCACTGGAATAATTCGACTTTAGCCCCATTTGTGTGGGACTAGTATTACCCGGGGACCTCTAATAATTTGTAATAATTGCGGAGGTCGTCTGAGATATTAATCCTGTGCGAATCTGCCATGTCCTTAATTTGACAACTGAAAATCCCACCGCAAATTAACTACCATATTCTGCCAAACACAGAGGTCATGTGATAATATTAGTCCTGTGCAAATCAGCATCTCTGTGATTTGGGGTCGTATTTTAATGTTTTTGGCAATGTTTTTCGTTTTCTCCGCTCCTTTTTTCTGCTTCTTTCCCAGTCGACAATTATGGAGCCAGCGTAGTCAATTATAAATGAAAGATTTGACAGCATGTCATGTGCATGTTATTGTGTATGTTTCCTGGAGTACATTGTTATGGTTGTCTGTTTTTATTTTTTATTTTCTAGGTTGCTTCTCTGTTTGCTTCTTACATCCTGGGTTACCTTGGCGCCGCCAAGATGCAGTCCATCCTGGTCACTCATATGGTACAGTGGATGACCTTTCTAAAATCCTACATCAATCAATCCATCAGTGTTAAGAGGGTTTTTCTGTTTCCTTAACTTTATATATTTCTTTTTAGAGCTGTACCGAATGTCATCATTTTTACATCCAAAGCTTCTATTATGTTAGATAAATGATCTTCGAATGTCTGTCGACATATTTTATGACGAAATCACCCTAAAAAAAAATGGGGGGAAAAATAGATTTTGTGTTATTGTGGATATATAATGTATATTTATAGTGCTGTTAGATTGCTGCTAGACCGCCTCGTTAATACAGGCGGGTGGCTCCCTATGCGGCACGCTGGAGAGCAAACAGTTTTTTGACTGCAGTGAAAATGTTGTTTTTGAAAGGCTAAATGCCAACAAATATGGGTTAAAGTCCCCATGAAACGGAAGTTAGAGCGTCTCTAACTGCTGTACTGTGATGTATCTCACAGTGAAACAAAATATGGGAGCGGTGTACAGATACAGGAGGGATTTAAATCAAATCATTTGCATTCGATTGGGCCGCTAAAAAAGTGTGCGGTCTTACAGTTTAGCTCGATACAGAGCTACAGAGCTGAAGACTGTTGGCTCCACACACCTCCCTCACCTCAGCAGAATATTTTGTTAGATAAAATCATGTCAATTTTGGAAATGATTACATCTATCTTTTTACACATTTTAATACATTTTGCCTTTTCAACTTTACAACGTTCCATGACTTATTGGAAATGTTTGAATCACGCAAGTCGGAAACAATTCTTCGCAGCCACCACTGGAATCTAATTCTACAAATAGTACAATACTAATAATATTAGTGTAGCCTGATCTTTATCTGCAACTGCGCAGAAATACCGGCTTTAAACAGAATGAATAGACATTCGAATGATGATTTAGAATATGATTGTCAACGTTATGAATGAAGCCTCAAACTATTCGGTACAGCCCTATTTATTTGTTACTGGCACCATGCAGTGGCACCTCTGTAACTTGGTTTGATTCAACAGTGAGATGAATTACACCAAAGCACCCGAGCTACTGAGACAGAGATACATCAAAAGGATTAAAAAAATGCAGAAAGGAAAGATGCAAATCACCAAATTGTGCAGGTGACCCAAAACAAACACGGAATGAAGAGAGAAAGGACCTCAAAAGAAACCAAATGTTACCCTGAGTAGAGGTTTCAGGTCTTTCACTAAGACTGCTCAGTGGTTTGATGTATCACAAATGTACATTAGCTTTCACTGTGTGTGAGGATTGTGTGTTGTGCCCAACCTAAGTGAAAGTCTTTTACAGCTGCTGTCCCCTGAGCTGTAATGTGCTCTGCCTCGGTTCTCCTTATCTCGCTCAGCTCCTCGGCCGGGAGAATTTCATGAGCCGCAAGGACAACACCAGCCGAGACAGGGATGACTTTCTCTCGCATTAACGATGCCGCTGTGCGTGCACGACTGTCTTTTTAGCATGAAATAGGGAGGATATGTGGGCAACTTTGTTCACCCTGCCAAGGACAAAAGTATATCTGTGTTGATGTGTAAAGATGTTTGTGTTCGGGGGTGTGTGTGTGTGTGTGTGTGTTATTCTGGCCGTCCGTTCCTCTCCTGCACATTCTTTCCTCCTAATCCCCTCAGCATGCCAAGCTGTTAGCCAGCGCCTGTGTGCTCCACAGATAAGGAGAAGGCCCTTTGTGGTAAGATGGTGGAGATTTGTGTCAGAGGAAGGAATATGCCTCTGCATAATTTAGAGA
Organism: Sebastiscus tertius; assembly: GCA_916701665.1. Lineage (NCBI taxonomy): Eukaryota > Metazoa > Chordata > Actinopteri > Perciformes > Sebastidae > Sebastiscus > Sebastiscus tertius. The sequence goes on from CAKAOH010037978.1 coordinate 29,846, forward strand.
GCTTGGCAACGATGACTTTGGCTTTGTGTGTGTGTGTGTGTGTGTTCAAGAAAAGAAATACAGACCCAAAACCATGCATGTGTGTCCTCTACGTGACCTACAGCGTTGTCGATGAGCCTGAGCACTGTCACTTGTTACGGGGAATACAACAGTGGAGGACTGCAACTAACAAATATTTTCATTATCACCCAATCTGTCGGTTATTAAGATAAGAAAGACTTTGTCATCCTTCTATATACAGTGCAGTACAGTTGCATAGAGGAACGAAACTGTGTGTCCCTGGTCCCCGCTGCAAAACATAACGAATGAAACATAAGATGCTAACAACAAGATACAAGACTAGGTACAAATATGTTGTGCATTAACACACATTTATTGCAATGATATAAATATATAAATATAATAAATAATATGCAGTGTAAATAAATGTAAACAAGTTTAAAGAGAAATAGTGTAATAAGAAACAATAAAAACAGTTTGTGCTCTATAGTTAATCGAGCGTCTAGGCAACCTGACAACCGAGTTGTTCACCTATACCACATGGGTGCAAATGCCCTGAGCAGCGAGTCCCCGGCCCGATCGAACAAGCTTTTTAAATATAAAGTTCTTATGTTCTATTTTCTGACATTTTATAGCCCAACCAATTAACAAAGAAAATAATAACCAGGTTCATTAATAATGAAAATAATAGTTTATTACAGCCCTAATGAGTTATCAAAAAGCAGCTGGCTCAATATGTAATTTCTATTTTTATAAATTAGTTGAGCCACTCTACAATCTTTCCACGCACCCCCTGGTTGTAAATGCCCCTGGTTGGGAATCACTGCCCTTCTCTGTACATAATGCAATGAGTGGTGCATTATTTCACTCTTCACTGTGGGATTAAGCATCAAGAGCTCATTGAATAGGATTATATTTTGCTAGTGGCTGTGTATTCAAAGTTTAATGCATTGGTTTAAATCTCTGGAGTGTTTTCAACAACACAGAAAGACTTATCATTGGCAGTTAATACAATATATCTCAGACCACCCTCCTGCTATAGAGAGGCAGAGATGTTGTGTGAATATGAGTATTTTTCTGAGACCACTGGAAACCTTTACAGAAGCTGGCTGTTGTACCGCTGAGGAGAATAAGCCTATGGGTTCCCAACCTCAACGGCTGTCAAAGTTAACGCAATAATAACAAGTTAATGCCATTAATTTCATTAACGCAACCTGCAATTTTTAGGTTGTAGCGGGCTCAGTTTTAAAGCCAGAGTGAAGATACTTCACTGGCATAATGTGTTAGCCTAATTTAAATGGTGGAGCCTACAACGGATGAATTAGGTTGGCCAAAAGGAAGTTACCGTTGTGCTGCTGAGTTTTGCATCCCTGTATTGCATCCACACGGGAGGACGAAAAGGACTTGCGTATTTCTGTTGTGATGTTTATTTGTTTTACGTATCAGTCTATTTGGTTTACACCTACTGTGGAACGTGACTATTTTTTTTCCAGAATTAAACCTTAATGCACATCAAGCTGACAAATGTGTTCTCATCCCACAGATCACTCTCGGCGTCTGCTTCGTCCTCATGTTTGGCAACTCCATGCTGCTCACGTCCTTCTACGCCTCCTCGCTCATCTCTATCTGGGTGAGTTGGACCTTTTAGAGTCCAATATGATACGTGTTCTGAGCTTTATTGGGTCAGTCAAGATCAATTTGCTCAATGTATCCAGCTGGTCTAAAATAACAAATACATTTGTTTGAGTAAATGGCATTGAAGAGGGAAATGAAAATACAAAACCATTGTTGCGATAATATGTCTGTGTTTTATCATTTTGAGTAGCTATGGGTTATTATTTTTTTGTGGTTTTGAATTCTATTTTGATGTTTGTTCGTTTTTTTTCAGGCAATCATTGCATTGAGGGATCGATTTGCTCAAGTCTTCAAACCTGGCGTCGTCACCTGGGTATGTAGAAGTTACTCCTCCTTGTATGTAGAAACATTATTTTGCCACTTTATTATGGCAGAAATAACCAGATGTGGCTAAAAAACATTTAAACAGTAATTTCATATTAAATTCTATAAAATTATACATACTTGAACTCAAAAAAATAAACATGCTATTGATTATACAGCCTTAATCTTGGACTATCGGTAAGTTTGCCAGTAACCAGCTCTCACTTAGATGAACAATAAAGCGAAAAGAGGTCAAATATTGGGACCTGCTGATTTTTTTGGCAAGTCAACAACAGCCTTCGTGGTTCCTGTCTGAGATGTGTGTGTGAGTGTGTATCTATCTCTTCTTTCTCCTCAGGTCATGCAGGTTTTGGCTTGGGTCGGCTCCACAGTTCTGCTCAAATTCATGCTGTCCACAGTCCTCTGTGCCTCAGATGATGTAAGCTACAGCAACTTTACTTTGAGAAATTCATGTCTCTGGGAAAACTGCTAATATTCAGTTTGAATTATGTTTATAGTAGATTACATTCCTGATATGATAATATTCAACTTTTTATTTAACGTCAAAGTAATGACTACAAAGAGTTTCCATTAGGGCTGTCAAAGTTAATGGGATAATAACGCCACTAATTTCTTTAACGCATTAACACAACTTGCTATTTTTAATTTGTTGTAGCGGGCTCAGTTTTAAAGTAAAGCCAAAACATCTGGATCGCCCCCTGGTGGCTGGCTGTTAGTTTAGGAAAAGCTTGATTTGATATGCAGCTGAGTTTTCTATGAACGTAGCACACATTTTAAAACGTCAATAGCGCAGTCGATCATGTTCTTTTAATTACGGGAAGCTAAAATTGTGATCGCGATTTATATTATTCGATTAATTGTGCGGCCCTACTTAACAACGCTCTGGAGTCATCGGAAGTGTTTGGATCAATCAAGTCGGAAACAATCCTACGCAGCCACCACTGGAATCTAATTCTACAAATAGTATAATATTAATAATATTAGTGTAGTATGATTTTTATCTGCAACTGTGCACAAAAGTAACAGGTTTAAACAGAATGAATAGACATGCAAATAAATAAAAAGCTGTGCAGCGAATGTTGATTTTAGAATTTGAATGTCAACGTTATGAACAAAGCTTCGAACTATTCAATACAGCCCTACAGTTGCACAAAAAAATGAAATCATGGGAAAATGTTGTGGATCAGTTCATATAAATGTTTAAGAGTACACACTATTCCACAAACACACACATATACACACACACTGCATCCGTTATTATTAAAGAATTTATATTCAAGTCATATGGGGTAGTCGACCCACAAGTGAAAACTTAGCTGCTAAGGTTTAGATTGGCTTCCTAAAGTTAACGGCCTAATTAAGTGTCATATTATTTAAAGCCACCATCAGAAAAGGTCAAACTGAACAATTAGCATTTTAAACGCTTTAATGCAGAATATATGGAAAACATGTCTTTTTTGTGTGTGTGTGTGTTTTCCAGGCTCACATCAGTGGACTGATCAAGTCTAAGTTCACGAGCTACAAGGACTTCCACACTCTGATGTACACTTGTGCTGCAGAATTTGACTTCATGGAGTTGGAGGTAAAGTCTGCTTTTACCTCCATCAGAGTTGGCATTTTCCATCCTCGTGTCATTGTGTGCTGAAGCGTTCACAGATAAAATCCAAGTCTCAGGTGGTTTGGTATGAAAACCGCTTCTTTTTATCAGAGAAAAAGAAAAAAGCCTGCTGTTTCGTATCAAAGTGACGTGGTATGTCCTCAGTGCAGAGGGAGACAGATCTGTGCCTTGAATTTAACAAGAAACAGAAACCCGACAGCTCGTTTTGATTTGAGTTCTGTGCCACACAGCGGCCTGGTTTCGCCTTTGTCTTTGCATGTTGTGACTGAGATGATCAGAGTACAGTATCATACTATTCCATACTATCATATATTCCTTACTGTGTCTCTCTCTCCCTCAGACTCCTATACGTTACCTCAGAACATTGCTGATGCCCATCAACATGCTGGTGGTTGCTATCATCGCTGGGAGGGTGAGTCTTCTTGTAGCTTTTGGACCAGACCTCAGACAAACACTTTGGTTTGTTGTCAAAAAGGTGGATCAAATCTGACCACCAAAAAAAGCATCTAAACTACACAAAGTCTGTCAGCAAAGCATAGAGAGGACATTAAAGAGAGTGAAGATTTGAGTGTGGTGAAATCCCAATCAGTACATTCATTAGTTTAGATAATTTAACTCATGGTCCTAGATTTTTCCAGAACCACATCTCGCGGTGTCCCACTGCACTACACTGTACGATCATCACAAGCTGCAAAAAACAGTAATAAAGGGGGTCAAATCACAGGAACTCCTGACTCAATCTGCATGCATACATACATAAGTACACAAAAAAAGGACAAACAACACATCTTGTAAAATGCAGCCCAAAATAACAATAATATACACCGTAAACCTTCAGTCAAAAGCCGAGCCCCGATTAGACGTCCAGTCTCTTTTACTTGCCGGTTGTAGCTACACGTTTTGACAAATAAACACATGTCTCAATTACACGCCTCAATTTAACTTTTGTCAATATGGACATGCTACACATCGTTATATCGGTTAGATTCTCCACCATTCAATCGTTCGGCTCATTTTATGAGCACCAAATATAATTCATCCAGATTTACCGGCATATTAAAAAAGAGAGACGAAAAAGAGTGGTGACTCCCTACCTACCTTTGAATCGATCTTAAAGTCTGAATATGTGTCCATTCCTCGATTATTTACATTCCTTTAGTCCGTAAGGGTCCACCGATCAAAAGAATCAAACCGTTTTTGGGTTGGACCGCAGAGGGCCAGCCCTCCATTCACAAAAGTCCGTCACTGAGTGACTGACTGAGTGATTCAGTTACATGATTGGTCGACCGAGTGTTGGAGTTTCTTCGTTGGCCGTTGCTCTTTCAAAATGAAAAGGCGGGAACAGTTCTCGTCCAGCGCCCTCCGGCTGGTGGGCAGTTCTTGGCAGTTCTTCACCCTAAAGAAAAGGGAGAATAGATTTTTTTTGTTATTGTGGTTCTATAAATGTAATTTCTGGTGCTGTCAGATTTCTGCTAAACCGCCTTGTTAATACGTGGCTCCCTTTGTGTGCAGCAAAGGGGTTTTTTTTTGCAGTGAAAATGTTTTTTAAAAGGCTAAATGCCAACAAATATTGATTGAAGCAGAATATTTCGTTAGATACAAAGGTGTAGTGAATTTTGGAAATGATTACATCTTTTTTCAATAAACGTTGACTTTTGGACTTTACAATGCTCTGGAGCTATTGGAAATGTTGGAAACAGTCCTACGCAGCCACTACTGGAGTCTAATTCTACAAATAGTATAACGCTAATAATATTAGTGTAGCCTGATCTTTCTCTGCAACAATCCGCTGGACAGTGCTTCGTTTTTGGGTTATTTGAGTTTCACGAGTCTGCTGCCTTGCGATGGACGGACCTCATTTGCATAACGTTGAGGTTTAGTCGTAATTATGCAAATGCAGATATGGCGACTGGTCAGTCAACTCGCCGTGCCTGATCCATCATGCAACGCACGGCCTGATCTCCTGCTCTCCATAGAAAATGAATAGGATCCGTCGACTTCCCGTACATCAACAGACTTGTTGTATCCCCACCATAACGCCCGTCCTTTTACACTGTCTTGTCACACTCTGTGTGAAATAAGGAGTCTTCTGTGTAGTCTGTAGTAAGAGAAACAGTACAGATGTGAGTTTGAAACCTCCCATCTCACCTTTCAGAACAATACAGCAGGCAGTCAAACATGAAGTGAGACGCTGGCTCACGGCCACAGGAAGACAAAGCTGGGAGTTGATCTGCTCTGATTACTACGCATACATTTATTCTACCCCTGAGGAGAATTGCTTGAGTATGGGAGGAGGGTTTTTTAAATTGAGGTTATACTCTTTCAGTGTCAGAAAACTGCAGTGGTCTTGTTTGCTCTGCATGAGACGCGTATTTGACATTTACATGTGTATATTTAAGCTTTGAGAAAGGAAGAACAGCAAGATTTATTCCTGAAACATGATTTATTTTTTTGGGTGGGGGAGAGGCGAGCATCAGAGAAAAAGATATTTAAGGAACTGCTCTTTATGTAGTCTAATCTCATTACGCCTTGCCCACGCTAAGCTAAGAATACATAAGTCGATTTGACAAAGCATGGTATGCAGTACACGAGCAAGCTGTTAGGAAGATCTTTTCCTACAGTTGTTGGAAACATGACATTTAAAGGAATGTCCTTTGCATTTTATTCTAACCAGACTGTCCAGGATATAGTCCGGTTCCTGAGGGACGGAGGGAAGACGTCTGTCAAGCCTGAGGATGTGGATGAAGCTGCAGGGTGAGCGTCCTGAGGCCTCCTCGCTGGACTTGTTGCAGATTTCACCATATTTACTTCTTCACTCTATCAATTACTAACAGTTTTAAATAGGAAAATCTGAATTATTGTGTAATAATTAGGGCTGTCAATCGATTTGAATATTTCGTCGCTATTAATTGCATGATTGTCCATAGTCAATCGCGATTAATCGCATATTTTTTTATCTGTTCAAAATGTACCTTAAAGCTTTGTCAAGTATTTAATACTCTTATCAACATGGGAGTGGACAAATATGCTTGCTTTATGCAAATGTATGTATATATTTATTATTGGAAACCAATTAACAACACAAAACAATGACAAATATTGTCCAGAAACCCATTAGAACCCATTTACATTCACATATATTGAGGTCAGAGGTCAAAGGACCCCTTTGAATATGGCCATGCCAGTTTTTCCACGGCAAAATTTAGCATAAGTTTGGAGCGTTATTTAGCCTCCTTCCCGACAAGCTAGTATGACATGGTTGGTACCAATGGATTCGTAGTTTCATATGATACCAGTATCTTCTGGCTAGCTTTAAAACTGAGCCTAACCTAAAAATAGCAAGTCGTGTTAATGCGTTAAAGAAATTAGTGGCGTTAACGGATTATTATCGCGTTAACTTTGACAGCCCGAGCAAAAATGTTACATGTGTTAATGAGTAATATCTTGATGAATAGTAAATATGTTTACATATTATTTGGACAGTGGACAGCTGAGTTTGTTCTGTGTTGCAGGTCCGAAATAGCAGCAAAAGGAGAGGTGAGAAAAAATACTTTTTACATCCTTTATGTTATTGTTAAGTATATGTATCGGCGTCGTGATGATAACACCTCAGTGTGAACTCGTAGGCTTTCTTTGCAGCGTTGTTCCATTTTTCTAAATCTGTTTTATTTGATTAGATTCCTCTAGTGCGGTAACGTCTGCTCAGTTACTATGTCCCTAAGTGGTTTTCATCCCTTTTCTCATTACAAAGAAATGAAAGGCAGCTTCCACTTCTGTTATGAAATCTCCTTGTGCTGCCTTTTGTCAGCTCTCTCTCTCTCTCAGCTGCTTCCTGTCATTTTCTGTAATATCCCTTCCAGGGCAAGAAAGCGTTCAGATGTTCATCCACCCGCCAACGTGTGTGGAAGTTTCCAGAGTTTCCCAGATAATTGCTTTAATGTTTCTGTACGGCTCAGTGAGTAACGCTGCAGAGCCCCGAGGGTGTTCTCACTCCTCATGGGGAGAGCCGTGTTCAAAAAGATGAAAGCATCATGCAGATGTCATTATACAGTCCGTCCAGCAAATGAAGCTTTTCTTCAGAGTTCAGGTTTGAATTGGAGGGGAGCTGCCTCTAAAAGAGATCATAGCTTCACTGACAGCAGTGCTGCAACTTAGGGACCAACAGAATGTTTGTTTTCTTTTTTATACCCAAATGACTTTTATTCTATTGAAGTGTTGTCAGCTGTGAAACAGAAAATGTTCCCATATACTCAGAACATTCCCCTGGGTGCTCTCAGGGTCATCTAAAACACCTCTCCCAATTCATTGTCTATGGAGCAGCTCCACACTTTATACCCTATGACATCACAAATTCAAGTTTAGCACTCTATTTTTTTCGATTTGGGAGAGAGTACTATGCTATACTAAAATACTATGCAATATGAATCCAGATAAAGCTGTTTGTTTACTTCAACGTTGTGGATCAAACAGCCTGTTCTGAGTTCTGTGTTTATCTTGTGTTTAACTGCCTCAAGAGAGTGGTCACAGTTCCTGGTAGATTATCGTCCTCTGCACCTTCTTGTCAGTTGTGATCAGACTGTGTGTTAACTTGTCTCTCTGCAGCTGGTGTACCACAGCCTGCAGCTGGTGGCGTTTGCTGTCCTGGCTGTCCTCATCATGCGTCTGAAGCTCTTCCTAACGCCCCACATGTGCATCATGGCCTCGCTCATCTGCTCCAAACAGGTCTGTCTGCGATTCAAAATAACAATATACTCTTCATAGAAAAACATTTTTTTTTTTTTGTTTTTTTAATGTCATAGCGTTACGTTTCTCCTCTCTCTCGCGCTCTCTCGCTCTCTCGCTCTCTCGCTCTCTCGCTCTCCCCCTGGTGGTTCTGTTAGTTGTTTGGCTGGGTCGGGGAGAGGTTTAAACACCAGGTGGCCGTGTTTGCAGTCATGGCCATCATGGCCATACAGGGAGTGGCCAACCTGCAGGCCCAGTGGGGGATCATCGGAGAGTTCAGCAACCTGCCTCAGGAGGAGCTGCTGGACTGGATCCAGGACAACACCCGTCCTGGTGAGTGAGGTCAAGTCACCCACTTCCATGGCTACAGTGAAAATGATAATCGTCATTATTGAGTTGGATAATCACAAAGTTATTCAGGATTACATTACAAGTTCATCATAAACTGTGACAAACTGGTTCCACTTTCTATGCCATTATAGGTCTACCAGGCGTGTGTTCAGAGAGGTGCACTCAATATCTGAAATACTGTCACAGTCACAACAGGCTAAATGAAAGTATTATTTCCTTCCAAAGGTCAGGGAGGTAAAGAGGCTGACATTTTTGTTTCTCTACCCAGTGAGCATTGTTTTGGGGAATTTGAAGGTCAAAAGAGGTCTAGACATCTAAGGGCGTTTTCACATTAGGTACGATTGATTCGTACCGTGCTGGCACAGTTGCGTCATCATCCACGTGTATTTGTTTATGTTGAGATCAGCTGTTCCATTCAAACAAAATAAAACTCACCAAAATCGTCGTCATTAGTCTTTCCAAAAATCACCAACTCTGGTTTGGACGAAATAAACTCTTATTTCACAGTTAGATGTGAAAATATGCCGGCTCTACACGTCGTTTACCCCCGCTGTCTCTCTCTCTCTCTCTGCCCGCTGAGCACCTGAGCGCTCTTTATCACCCGCGGCCGTGCAGTTCAGAGGATGAGATCGCCGCACACTGCGTGCATATACAGATATCGGAGGAAACCGGCGGCGTTGAAAAAAGCCTGCCCTTTCACAACTACTCGCTGACTGCTAACGTTACTCTCATTAAATAGCGGTCCACTTCCGTGTTTCGGTACGGTTGGCTTTCACACCTGATGCGAACCGTACCCAAGTACATATGAACGGTTCTCCAGACCTCCTTTCCAAGTGGACTCGAATATGGATCAACGAACCATGCCAGAGTACGGTACGGAGCGTTCACACTAATCAAACCAACTGGACTTTGGGGCAGGAAATTAAATTAGCACTTTCCATAATTTCAGTGTTTTTTAGGTTAACAGGTGTTCCTGTTAGTTTGTCCATCCCATTTACATCAACAAGGGTAGGCTAAATAAGAGAAACACCTGTCAGTATAATACAATACAGTTCAACAGCACTACAAACTACATCCTACAAAATGATCATAAAGTTGACTGTTAACTTTTACAGAGTCTTGCCTCAAAATTACAAAACTAACTGTGATGCAAATAGATACTCTGTTGTTGTATGTTGACTGAATAAATCCTTTGAATGGACATCTGCGAGCCAATCAGACCAGTATTTTTCATGGCAGTAGTATACATTTTAATATATGAAGAATAAAGAACTGGTAGCATAGATACTCAACAGTATTCCTGTTCCCTCCTGTCTTTTTTTGTCTTATTTGTTTGTGGTTTTGTGTGATTGATACAGATTCCGTGTTCGCTGGGGCCATGCCCACCATGGCCAGCGTGAAGCTTTCCACAGGTCGACCCATCGTCAACCATCCCCACTATGAAGACGCTGGTCTGAGGTCAGAGGAACTCACAGCAGTTTAACTGCTCTCATGCTCGGATCAGAGACACAAAGAGAAAGGATATGTTTGGACAAAACATTCATGTTTAGCCAGAATTTCATGTAGAATTTGTGTAAAATCTACATCTCTCTCTCTGTAAATCTTTTCCGACATGCATCGTGTACAGTACACAGAAGGATATGTAAGGAATAATGTGCAGCGAGCCGGTCATTGTTGTGCCCTGAAGGGGTTTATTTCACAACAATGACCCGCTAGCTGTACATTATCCCGCTTATTACGCGGCTACTTAAGACATCAATTATTAGACACAAAAACGGTCCGCCAGAGGCCGACATCAGAACTGCGCTCATAGCAACTGTCTGTTATACATGGCAACGGTCTGCTATAAAGAAATAACAGACCGTAGAACGCCGTGATTGACCAATCAGAATCGAGTATTCGACAAAGCCGTGTAGGAAGTCACATTAAACACTATCTTCAAACTTACATTTTTTTAATACAACTTTATTTTATAAACTATGTTTTGTACAACTAAATTTCAGTTTAAAATCTGGGGATTGATATTCAGTGGAAGCGGGGTGGTCAAAAAACGAAATTGGAGAAATGTGGAGAGTGGACTTTAACTCCATATTTGCCCAGAGAGGGCCTTCCTTATCTACAAATGTTGTAATCCAGTAGGTACATTTGGCAATGTTAGCTGCCCAATAATAAAATAAAGAAGACATTCTTTGAACAATAACTTTATCACAAGCTTGTTCTAATAAGATATTAAGATTAAAATTCAAAACAAATAAATTCACCCTGAAATGAAATCTGCATTTAAAATAAAGTCTGAACTGAGGGAACATGAAACAAACTCCTGAGATGACTGATTTTCAGGACTGGCAAGAGTGGGTGTCCAAATATTTGCAGGTTAAAGTTCTAAATTTAGAAACAGAGAGCTGTGTGGTTGATTCAGTCCTCATTCTTTGTGGGTGGTTTATGACCTCTGTAATATTGGTGATCTGCATGTCATCATCATTTAGTATTATTTCATGATTTGACTGATGTACTACTGCATACAAGGTGAAGTTGTTCACCACCTTATGCATTGTAACGGTGGTGTGTTGCGTTTCTCGCAGGGAGAGAACCAAGCTGGTCTACTCCATGTACAGCCGCATGTCTGGAGAAACAGTGAAGGGGAACCTGATGAAGCTGGGAGTGGACTTCTTCGTCTTGGAGGATTCCTGGTGCACCAGGCGAACCAGGTACCTCAACATCATCTCACCGAATGGGGAACATTGTTACCCAGGGCCACATTTTGATTTTGGGCATTTGCTTTTATCCAGAGAGAATTACGAAGAGCAAATTAGCCGATTTTAATTTAGTCAAAATGCTGGACGGATAGTTTAATGTTGTTTTCCTTTCTCTATCTTCTCCTCTTTTTTCTTCCCTCTCTCTTTGTCCAGGCCCGGGTGCAGCATGCCAGAGATCTGGGACATTGAGGATCCTGAAAACGTTGGTAAAATTCCCCTGTGCACCCACATGTCCAGGAGCTCACGACCCCACTTCACCACAGTCTTTTCCAATGACATTTACAAGGTTCTCAAAGTCCCCAAAGCTATCAAAGACCTCAGATAACACCGTGAGACGGACTGGTTCCGCACTTGTTGTGCTTTCCACCACTTCTTTTTTTTTTAAACATTTTTACAGGTTTTGATCAGTCACTGCCATTGCTGCTTTTTACTGAAACCCCCACAGTTCCCTTTTTTTGCGGTGCTCTGATTCACTTGAGCGGTTGGACAGGCCAAAATAACTTGCCATGAGTCTCTTCACTCTTGGTGCACTCACAGTTCTCAGTATTTGTGACTTAAAGGAACTCCCTGTTCCCCACATTTTGCCAATCATTCTTATTGCTGCATCTTTGTCATCCAGCGACGTTCCCATTACGTCCATTGGTGCCCAAGTGAAAGCCGAAAGTTGCCGTAACGCTTCATTTAGTTTGATGCTTTGGTTCTGTTATATAGAATCCTTAGTTTAAGGAACATTGTCCTCAAAGAGATGCTGTTCATACATCAGTATTGTTTCTTACTGTATAGAATTCATTATCTTTCACTTTCATACAAGTAGTACATTTTGTCTGGCCGGACCAATCAATGATGTCCACATACTGTGAAGCAATACCCTTTGCAAACTTGACAAAAGCTAACTTTTTTCTGTTGTTGTGCACAGTGTTAATCTCTGAAAAGATTTTTCAGTAGTACACAATTTTTTTTTATTTATTTGTGTGAGTATTTTTAATGCAAACTTCAAGGTGTTAAAGGAATAGTTCACCCAAATACAATATAAATCGTATATACTACTCACTCACTCCTAGGCTCTCTATGGGCCCAGAAAAAAATAGTCTTCGACTGGCGTTAAGGAGAGCTGAGTGCCCGAAAAATTAAAGCATATCAGTGCAAACAGAATTTGACGGAGGGCGAACAAAAGACAGAAAGAAAGGTTATAAAACATCTGAAAAATGTTGTGAAAACCCCTGTACAGCATTATCCAATTGTTTTGTATCCATTCATGGGCTCATGGAAATCCAAACACAACTATTTTCACGAAACTATTGCTAGACAAAGCATTTCCGGATTATCCTCCCGTGAAGGAATTTATTGTGCACTTGTGTGCGTCTACTCACTCATGCTTTGAATTGATGACCCGCCTACGAGTAAATGCGCACACAGCGATGTTTTATAACCTCTTTTGCTGTCTTTCGTTCGGCCTCCAATGTGCTTTCATTTTTTGGGGCGTTTCACTCTTTTTCTGAGACCATAGAAGAGAGCCTAGCGAGGTGAGTACTATATACAATTGATATTGTTTTGGGGTGAACAATTCCTTTTAAGACATTTTTTTTTAGAAGCCAACAGTGTTTTAAGAGTCTTGGAACCACAGGGGGAAATTCTGTTCCTGTGATTTGAAGCTTTTACAAATATTTTTACTACATATCATTCAGCCTTAGCGTCCAGATGGAATTGGTGCAATGCCATTGCTCCGATGGCCCATTATTCCGAAAACCCCAATAGTCAAAAAAATTTCCCATTCGACCAAAAGCCTATTTGTCTGAAAGCCTGTTACCCCAATAAAAAAAACACCCGTTGTTCCGAAGGCCCATCGCTCCGAAAATACAAACTCTCCATGCAATGAACAGAAGCACATGGCTAATTATTATACAAAATGATGTCATTGGACCTTTTCGGTCCCGTTTTTTTTTTTTTTTCCGACCAAGGCTAAACCTAATCTCACTCCCCATGCCAAAAAGTAACCAATCCAACCAGCGAAGGCAATGAGTAATAAGAAGGCAGAGTGGTGGATCATGCCTTCGTCAGTAGGAAAAAAAATCGGGAAGGTCCGACAACGTCATTCTGCATAACTGAGTGTGTATTTTCAGAGTAATGGCCGTTTGTTTCTGGAGTAACAGCCTGTCAGACAAATGGGCTTTCGGTCCAGTAGGACATTTTTCAGACTATTGGGGTTTCGGAATAATGGGCCGTCGGAACAATGGTCATTCTCCATTAGGGATGGAACGGTTCAGGTAAAAAATCCGAACCGTTCGGTTCACTAGTTACGGTTCAGAATTGTTCGGTTCATTTGAAATAAGTTATGAGGCCGATTGTGTATTTTTTTCATGTAGGGTTAGGCTTCCGTTTATTGTCATACGAGAAATCAAGGCCTATTGAAGGAGGCTGCGACACGGGAGGACATGGGTCTCTAGGTATGGGGTTTAACACACGCACAGTGTAACTGAATCTGCGGTCGCTATTGGCTCGATTTCGGCGAGACCAGATTTTACTGCGCATGTGTTGATGAAGCGTGACCCAACCCCCTTCACGGATGAAGTGCGGAAGTGCGGCTGTCACTCAGATTAGGAAATGGCAAGTAGACACGATAAAGTACAGTTAGAGGATCCACCAGCATCGTTTCACTCTGCTGTATGGGAGCATTACGGATTTAATGTTACTTATAAAAATGACGGAAAAAAGTGCTGTATAAAACGGCGACTGTGTAAGCACTGTGCAACATGTGTGGTTTATGCTAGCAGCAACACTTCCAATATGATGAAAAATTTATGAAGACATCACCTCAGTGTGTCTGTCAATATAGTAAGGAGGAGAGGGTCGGGTAGGAAAGAGCAACTCCTCCCGGCAGCATTTAAACAGCCTCTTAATCAGGGAATTGAGACATATTAAACTGTTCTTTTTTTCTTTTCTTTTTTTTCTTTTTTTTTTAGTATAGTTCTGGTTGAGCTTATGCTTCCATTTATGTTGATGGCCTTAGTCTATAATTACATCATATTTATATGAAAATAACAGCAGCATTTTTTGTTTACACTAATTACTGTAGATGACCTATTCTTTCAATTAAGATTTGACAATGAAGAAGTGTTTGTTCCTTATGTAAGTCATACTTTTGTTAAGGCAAACATTTGTTAACTTATTTTGCCAAATAAATGAAAAGCGTGTTGACATCAGAACATGACCTCTTCGCTGTAACATAAATGAACCGAACCGAACCCAAAACCGCGACCCCAAAACCGCGACCCCAAAACCGTGATATGAATCGAACCGGTCCCAGAGAAAGAGTGAACCATTCCACCCCTAGTCCCCATGGAATTAACTCGAGAATATTTTTTAACAAAAGTTCACATCGTAGAAGAGCTTTCATTCTTAATTCAGTTTTAAACTGGTGGAAAGAGTTTTTTTATGGCAAAACAAGAAGACTTCCTCTAATTGTGCCCTGTAACAGCTTTTTTGTAAATACCCAAAGTCTGTAAAATACCAACGTACGACCTTCAAAAGGTTATTTTTGTTTCTTGAATTACTGTTTATTGCCAAAGGAAGTCTTATTATTAAAGCTGCATATTCGGGGTACTGTAGCACATAAAAGATGTGTTTTTAGTGATTGAGAGGCATCAGTTTGTGAGTTCTGTAACAGCCAATCCAAACTATTTGTAGCAGTGGATTTTAGGTCAATGGTAGCAGTCGTTGGTTCTTTCTTCAGGGCGCATTAATTCAATATTTCATGAATACGCTTATTTGTTTTCTTGCAGAGAGTTGGGTGAGAAGATTCATATCAGGTCTAGATATGATAGTGGTATCGATCTTCTCATCTAACTTTTGGCAAGAAACCAATTAAGTGACTTTCCCAAAATGTTGAATATTCCTATAAGAGGGAGGAGTTATCATGTTGGAGGAGGGGCAACAGGAGAAACTAACATTATTACTTCCTTATCCCTCTTCGTGCTGCAAGAGTGTAAATTTAAGCCACTGCCACGCAGACATTTGGCAGTTTCTGTTTCATGTCTGCTCCTCCAGCATGGTGGCAATTCCTTCACAATTATGGGTAACTACTTATCAAATATTATGTGATGGGTTTTTTGTTTGTTTCTTAAAAGGCTCTCTCAGCTTTAATGTATTTTTTGTATATGAACTTGTAACAGGTTGAAATCATTTGGGTACAACACACCTTGTTGCAGGTGATTTCATTGATTGGGCAACCGAATGAGATGAAAGAACAAATTTAAATTAGTGAGATGACACAAAACATTTACAATTCAGAAAGTCCTGGTGAGATTAAATGTGCCGGAGTGAGCGGTTGAACAAATCATACAGTACACATTTAATCTGTGACATTTTGTCCATCTGATATCAGAGCAGTTTGTTTATGTACTACTTGTCCGAAGACTGAGGTTTCACGGTGTAGAAGTGATCTTGTAAGTCAAGTGCCCGTTTTTAAGGAGTGGGGCCATCGTCACACTTCCCGAAATACTTTGACATAAATAGTTTATTCCTGTCGCAGGCGTAAGTGTGTTTCAGATGTCTTTTATAATATTTGTCTATTTTGTCTGTATTTTAAAAAATAAAATATTTGCCATGAATCACCATTGCTTTTTTTGCCTTAAATATATGTTTGAAAAATATATTTTAGTCTTAGTTATTTTCCTTCTTAACTTTAGTCTATTCAGGAGCTGCCTTTTTCACAGCAGATATGTCGACATGTTATTGTAGGAAATGCACAGTTGTTTCTAATAACACCAACGATGGCTTTGTTCTGTTAAAGTGAGAGTGACAGTAGCTGTGTTTCCATAAATGTATTTTTATGCGCATTTTGTAGTATCACATTAGAAAAGCTGTATGGAAGGCACCCTGGCGGCTCACCTGGTGAAGTGTGCTCACCATTTATCAAGGCTGAGTCCTTACCGCAGCGCCCCGGTTTCGATTCCAGCCCAGGTCCTTTGCTGCATGTTATCCCCTCTCTCTCTTCCTGCCTTCCCTGTCTCTCTCCAAGCTATCACTATCCAATAAAGCAGAAATGCTGAAAAAAAATCGTCAAAACTTCCCCACTTGCGAAAAAGAGTTTGTATTCGCTTTAGGTAGCTAAAGCGAGGTGGTTTTTGCCTTTGTCGAATGATAGTTGATGAGCTAAATTAGCAACTCGGTCTCACAGGAAGGCGTGTAAATATTTTATATATAGACATGTTTATGTCATCAGAACACATTTTAGCCTTTTCACGTCATTTGTACGCAATTTTTTGCGTGTCATTTGTACGCCACACAAATGCCGCAGTCAGATTAAGGCAATGTGAACCACTTAGTTAGGTTTAGGAAAAATGTCATGGTTGGGCTTGAAGTATGTAAACTAAGTAAAATATGTACGGAACAACTATGGAGAACATGTCACAAATGTCATTAAAAAACACGTGACAATCGTAACATGATAAACAAATCACCGGTCAACGGTCTCGAACACCGGTCTCCTGGTTAAGGCCCATCCACCTCCCCAACAAAAGTGGTCTTTCTCGTTTTTTATACTACGTCACTAACTCTTACCGTAGAATTTATACACGTTTATGCATTTACATTGCAGTCTGTAGGGAATTGGCTGTAACAGGTTTGGTTATATCTTATAATTAACACTATAAAGGCTTAAAGTGTTAATAATCAAACTCTCTCAAATAACAATTCGAACCACCATGTACTTGTTTAAAAGTACAGCTGGACTTCTACTCCTGTGGAGGACTAGTGCTGTAGAATGTAAACACTTTTGGTTTGTTTAGAAGTGGAATATGAAATTTTTGTTTTTGACCAAAAATTATGCTGAAAATTAATATTGCACAATTATGAACAATATGCCAACAATAATGCTATGCCTCACACGGGGCACCAAAATGTAGGGATTTGGCTGTAACAGGTTTGGTTATTAGCAAATTAATTAATAAAGAATAATAGAATTATTAATATTAATAAAGATTATCAATAAACATGAATAATAAACGGGGCACCACCCTGGAATCAGGGACCAATAACCAAAACGTTAATATAGTCTCATTATATATGCTAAACTATCAATTTGGAACGTTGATTAATAATTAAATTAATAACTATAACCAAAATAGATAGAAAAGGTTGAAGGATATCGGAGTTCTTGACATAGCAGAGGTTGGCAATATTCATTCTTGTACAACATTAACCAGACCAACGTGTATATTCCACAAATATTTATTTACAAGATAATAAAGGTGTCAAACACAATATTAATCTAACTAAATAACTAGACAAACCAAAGTGTGTGTGTATGTGTGTGTGTGTGTGTGGTTCCAAGTCAAAGATGTCGTCTTTGCTGTGCTCCAATCAAGTTTGCAGATTGGTTAGCTTGGTACTAACTTCCTTGTGGTTGTTGCTTGAAGTTAGTAGGTAAGAAGGCAGGCTCTCGCGTCTTCTGCCTGAGAAGATCCTTGTGTTCCAATGGCTGTTTCCTAACAGGCCATAGAATCAGAGAGCAGAGCTGCTTCCGGTCTCTGGAGAGCAGCAGCTCACCTCAAGCAGGTCAGGAGATGAGGACATGAAGAGCAGAAAGAGGAGGAACAAAGAGATTCCTCTGCTTTTGTCCTGGGTGAATTTCACACCTATGTGTGAAATGCTACAGTAGCCAATGGCTGAGCTGAGTCCACAGCCAATGGCTGCATGACTCAAGGATCCTGAGAAGCATAGTTTATTGTCTTTGCCACCAGAAATGGCAGGTCCCTACAAGTCAGTACTGAATACGTGGCACACAAAAGACACGCGGAAATCAAGAAAAGCGTACTTTTTGCATGCTAAACACTTTGCGCATTATCGTGGCATTTATACGCCTTTTTGTGCTGAAATGGGATATGGGAATGCCAAATAAGTTCTGATGTAGTAAACATTTCTGCTGTCGCTATTTTCCTGGATATATCTTTAAATTGTCTTTGTTTCCAGACATTGCGAAACTACAATAGTCCGAAAATGTCCCAATGTTCTGAAAGGCCCATTGCTCCGAAAATACAAACTCTCCCTGCAAGGAACAGAAGCACATGGCTAATTATTATGCACAATTCTCAGACCTTACCAGTTGCATTATCCTTTTCTCTACTATGGGGAAGGAATGGCCCGCCCTACTCTGCCTCTGGTTGCCTTACCGTGATATTCTTACCTTAAACCTAATTAATCTCACTCCTCATGCCTAAACGTAACCAGCATAACCAACGTAACCAACCCAACCAACGAAGAGAATGCGTAATAAGAGACAGAGTGGTGAGTCTGGCCTTCTCCAGTTGGAACAATGACATCATTCTGCATAATAATTAGCCATGTGCTTCTGTTTGTTGCATGAAGAGTGTGCCTGTCCTTTCATGTGTTTTCAGGATAACAGGCTGTCGGACAAATGGGCTTTCGGTCAAATGGGACATTTTTCGGACTATTGGGGTTTCGTTCAGTTGCTGTCTGGCTGATGATTGGTCAACTGACTGTGCTACTGCTCTCATATAGTAGGCTTATTTCACACCATAGTTGTAGATTGTTGTAGGCTGATATTAACACAGAAATAATCAAAGACCCAGTTTATCTGACTAAGCTCCATGTTGCACATTTATTGGTTCTTTGTCATGTGAACAATCAAACTTAAGATGACTACATAATGCAGAATTAGTTAAATTCTTGCAAATGAAGATAACTTTATAGCTAATCCAGGGCATAGCCATACACCTCCACCTCGCACAGGGTCAGGTACTCCTTTCTTCCAGGGACAACTATGGTAACATATCGGCCAGCCATCCCGCCGGAACACTGGAATTCAACAGTAGCACCTGCCGGGATGCTTGTGATCAAAGCGCACCTGATAGAAGAAGAAGAAGCAGAAATTACCAAATTAACTACGCAAAGGTTGGCTGAGAAAATAGACAATTCATTTTCACGGCAACCATGTGTTTAACCTGACATACAACATACACAGAGAGCTTACTTATTAGGGTTTGTTACTGTTACCACATTTACTTTCAATTCCACACAAAAGAGCTAGACTGATAAATCAGCCAGGCTGATATATTGGCCGATATCAGCTTATTCAAATACGTCTTTATCAGTGTATATGTCGGCCAATAAGTGACAAGTGTCATGTCCCGCCCTCCTCTAAGGTTATGTTTGTTATGTTTATGCTATTATCTCCTCTTTAATTTTGGTATACTCACCTTTGGTTATAGATAATTCACTTCCTGTGTTTCCTGCCTGGGTGATTGTCTACCCTGCCCTGATTGTTTTCACCTGTCCCTCATTAGCCTTGCTGTCACCTGTCCCTCGTTATCACCCTCCTCTCATTGTGTATTTAGTCTGCGTGCTCCCTTTGTCTGTGCCAGTTCGTCTTATCGGTTTCAGTGAGCGTTGCAGCTTTCCTGGTGTTTTTTTGGACCTATCTTCAGTGACCTTGACTCTGATCTACTCAGTGTGTTTGAGTCTTGCTATTGAGTCCTTTTTCTGTAACACTGTGATAACAAGAAATTACAGTATGGAAATGTCAAACATAAACTGTAAAAAAAACTCCCAAATATTAATTTGGTAACACTTAAAATTAACCATAATTTATAAATGGTAAATTGATAGTTAATTAAACTGTAGTTAACAGATATTTTACTGTTGAATGATAATTAATGTTTGGTAATTATTAGTAATGCTATAATTTCTGTTATTTTATCAGTAGTTTGTATAATGTGCAATAATTAGTTTATAAATTATATATTGTATCATAGCTGATAGGAGACGATAGCAATTACATTCTGATTAGTAAACTATTAGTTTATTGCTTTGCACATTATAACATCTTATTTACTATATTAAGTATTTGTTAATGGTTACCAAATGATTTGTAAACCTTTAAGAAATCATTTGTAAAACATCTAAAACATTACATAGATAGATATATTATTATTACTATTATTATAAGTGTCACCATTCATTTCTGTATGGGTCGGGCTGTAACATACGATCTGCTGTTACGTAAAGATTGGAGGTGCAGTGTTATGACCAGGATGTCAATTTTTAATGCAAAAATGATTGAGATTTTGCACACCAGAGAGAGAAACTGAAATGTTCTTCCTCCTGTAGCATACATATATTCCGTCTAAATTATAATTTATTGACTTTTTAATATTAGTATTGTAATTAAAAGGCGGTAAACTACCTGGGATTGCTGACATGGTTTACCAGATCATCTCCAATGCGGATCTCAGCTCCATTGATTCGTTCTGGGACTGCATCAGCTCGGTTGGTTATGCTAACAGAAAACACTTTGTGGGTTTTGCTCAGATCCAGTCGCCACCAGGTGTTGAGGTCGCCGTTTGTGTGACTGAGGGACCCATCATTCCAGAGGCAGGTTTTTTTCCCATTAATGGCATTAGATGCAACGCCACTAGAATACGTTGATGACTGTGAGGCTTCTCCGTGGGGTGCCAGGTTCTCTACTGTAAAAACAATGTAGTATCAACACCGACAGGTGATTTATTTAAATGTAAATCAGCTTTTATTGACACACAC